>JAHLJT010009436.1:178348322-178520605 GCA_031308135.1 Acheta domesticus | reverse complement strand
AAACCTTTATTCTTTTCCATGTTCACTAGAACTTAAAAAACGTTGAAAGTAATAAATATTTAATACTTTGAAATTTCAATTTATAATACTTAAACAAAATCTAAAATATCTATAATACTTAAACAAAATCCAATCTTTCATTTCTTGGAAACTTTTTTAAAATTAACGGAGCGGAGTGTTCTTGGTTTGCGTATGTTTAATAATTTTGTTATATCGACTTACAGCAAACAATAGTCGTCGAAAACATAAAATATGTTATAAAAGTAATGGATAAATATCTCATCTAATAACATTCACATCTAGTTTACAGTTTGTTAGTGTTCTTTACAAGAGATTACTTTTGGCATTTTCTTTGACAGAGACGATTGTAAGCATCGCTAACAACACACAAGACACATTTAACTCGTAAGAAAGTCTATAGGAAGACGTTCACCGCAGCCAACCTAACGAAAAACGACCGTCCCGATTTTCAGCACTTCAAAGCATTGCATTTGTATATCCACTTATTATGTTGAGATCACTGCTAGGCAGGGCCGTGTTAACGCATGGGCCCGAAGGGCTCGGGACCAGGGCCCCCAATGTTCAAGGGTCCCCGATAGTTCTTTAAAAAATATTTAAAACTAAATTTTTCAAAAAATTAGAATAAAAACCTTATAGAAAAGTGATGCATGATTAAACAATAGGGAAAAATTGGCATAATGGAGTGATTCTTACATACTTATACATGTATGTTTACATTTTTGTTTCAATAATATTAAAACTGACACACTAAGAAATACTTTCAAAATATTAAAAAGAAAATTATAAAATACAATGTATATTGATGAGATTTTCTGTATATTTCAGCATCATAATTGGAGAAGGGGAGATCGGTGAAAGTAAGAATAGGGGGTCCCCGACTTAACCCAGACCCAAGGGTCTTCCGAGCTGTTAAAACGGCCCTGCTGCTAGGGACTCTACGACTCGCCTACGAGCAGCGCGTCGGAGAGTTGGCTCTCTATGGGAAACCGCCAGCGCAGCTCCCACGAGGTCGCCTTCACGTGGCGCTCCCACTTTGCGGAATTTAATATCCCAATAACACAGTGGCTTACACGGCACTTCAGGACGAACTACTCTGCAAATGATGAACAATTCTGGGGCAGAAATTGGACGGAAGGCACAAAAAGCTCGCAAGTAAAATCCCATTTAATTTCTGAGGAAGTGGAGCTGGCAAACTTCATTCATAAATTCAACGAAAGAATTCAACACAATTAAGCAAACGTGAACGGCAGATAATTAAAAATTGTGGAGTAAACTCAAAAAAAAACGTACAAAAAAGTGAATGTCATAGTTTTATCACGCCGTATTTTTACTTCCTCCAAAATGTTCCTTCTGTGTTCTGAAGCTCAAGTTTTGAAATCATAATCAAGTTTCTTGATTATTAATGCTTTTAGTAGTACGTGGCTAGCTGAGAAAGACCATACCTCTGTCAAAGACGTATAATCAGCGAGTCATTCCTCTTTTAATTTTTTTAAAAATTAAAAATTGTCTCCCTATTTCTGAAATAGCGACTTCCATTAAAATAAATGATTGCGGATCGAATATGATGTGACTTAAAATATTAGCACATTTTTCTCATCAATTGTCTGGGTTATTTCAATAGATCATCTGCATTAGTATTCGCACAGCAGATTTTCTGATGAAATCATTGATCACTGACAATTCCAATATTATTTTTCTTGTAACAAATCTATTTTGACTTGTATTTGCAAGACATAGGATAAATTTAATACATACAAGTTTACGAAATAGATTTCTTTTGACCCTAGCGAACCTATCATTATCAGCATGTTCAAGAATTATTTTGGCGTGTTCCGAGTGTATCTCACGATCACCATGATAGTCACTCACTAATATTTCGCTCGTTGCTAGGCCATTGTAGCCTCGTCGCCGCAGTGCCCAAAGAACTAAGTACTTCAAGCAGGATTCGCCTTCTCTAATTATGATCTATGGCGTCTCTTGACTTAAAGGTCCTTTTGCACAGGCGGATCTATGACATGGACTTTGGGCTTTACTTTCATTCCGATTGATGAAAGCGTGCGGTTTAAGGATTTTCTTCTGTACTGCTGATATTGAAATGAAACTATTATCTTAAATAACAAAGACAGGAGATATATACTCGTTTCAAGACATGCATTGACGATGTGGAAAATGCGGCGGTCGACATGCGAGGCAGTGTGTGCCCTGCATGCGCCCCACCGCCCAAAATACTTGCGAGAAGGAGCGCCGGAAGTGGCGTCCAGAGGAGAATAGTGCGAATGGTGGGACCATGGGGCGCATTGAGTGAAAAGAAAGCGCAAGGAAAGGAGAACCTTAGACGCTACAGAAAATGAAAGCTTGAAAATGGGAAAATACAACGGCAGGCAATAGACTAGACGCCATCAAATGGAAATGTGGAAGAAGGAATGGTAACGAAAGGAAACAATTCCACACGGAAATATTTCCAGAACGGTTAGGGGAATCCGGTAAGGTGAGAACATCATGGTTGTGAGCGGAGTAAGCGACGTCGAAGGATAATCTACGGATTTCGTTTGAGTAAAGCTCTCTTGTTCTCGATCCTAAGGTATTCACCATGGATAGTCAAAGTGAATGATCGGAGGATAATGATAATGACGAAGAAATAGAGTGAAGGGAGAGGAAACGAGAGGAAATCTAGGGCGCAAACCGATTTGCTCGCCGCAAATTCCACACGAGCGCGCGGAGGCTCAACAAATGAGGAAAGCGAGGCGATGGCGCTGCAGCGCAGACACACTTCGAGGGGGAGCGCGCGCTTTTCAGAGTCCCCGCGAGAAAGCGCGTTTGCGGGGCGCGACGAGGTGCTCTGGAGGAATGCAGAGCGGCACGGACAGAAACCAGTGTGGGAGGTGGGATGGGAGCAGGAGTGGGTGCTAAGGTACGAGTTGGAGTGGGGGCTTTGTGGAAGCTTTCTAGGAGCTCTGAGGGAGCTTTGGTGAAAGGTGTGATGGCTGCTAGAGTAGGAGATGGGGTGGGAGTTGGGATGGGGGCTGGAGTGGGAACATCGGTGAGCACTCGGATGGGAGCTGGGTGAGAGGTGTGATGGGTGCTGGAGTGGGAGCTAAGGTGGGAGCAGGGATGGGAGCTGGGTGGGAGGTGTGATGGGTGCTGAAGTGGGATCTGGGGTGGGACCTAAGCTGGGAGCAGGGGTTGGGCGCTAGGATGGGAGTTGGGTGAGAGGTGTGATGGGTACTGGAGTGGGAGCTGGAACGGGAGCTAAGGTGGGAGCAAGGGTGGGCGCTAGGATGGAAGTTGGTTGGAAGTTGGGATGGAAGGTGGACTGGGACCTGAAGTGTGAGCTGTGTCGTGAGAAGGGACGTAGGGGCAGCGAGGGAGGCGAAGGTGTCAACTAGGCTTCTCGCCGACACAAGTGCCTTGCTCCCGGCCGCCGCCTGTAGTTTTGTCAAGTCAAAGGCGGGTGACGACGCGCGTGCCGTAACTTGCGTAGACAACATCTTTTTATCTTCATGAGGATTCGCCGGGATGGATTGCAATGCGGAGAGGGGCCAAGAAGCGCCTGAGAAATGTGGTGGATTTGCCTACGAATTCTACGATGCTCAGAGCAGTTGCAGCGAAATCTCTTTTAAGGGTGTGAGTGGGCCTTATACAAATTGTGTCTCAGGAAAAAGGATTGAATTTATGTTAGCTGGGAAAGGCACAAATTGTTGTTCAGATAGGTCCCACAAACAAGATGTTTGACGAATAAGCATGGAAAGCATGAATATCAAAGGAAGAGTTCATATAACTAGAATCATTGCATTTGATTAAGACAGCAAAAGTTCCGAATTCGCACAAGAACAATGTCACCTGATATAGCACTAAATTGTTGAAAGTAATTAAGAGTTGTCTAGAGATGGGCCGTACACGAATTTGTCGTAACACCAAGGCGACGACGGGACGTCACAGTGCCGGGGAAGAACACGAAAGATACACGCCGCTCAATTCGAGATAGTTCAGCTCTGGAAGTCAAGCGAAGTTGTCAAATACGTGTGTATACCATGACATTCAAAGTCTTTGATCTGAGAGGTGTGTCACAATGTGAAACTAGTGGTGTTAAAACAGCACCTATTTTCTCGTCCTTATTTTCACGTAAAATTATGCAAACAATCCTCAAATTTTCGAAAAATTGAACATGACTTTATTTAAAAATCTGTTTTTAAGGAACAGATTTCATTAAGGGAAAATATATAGATTTAACATTTTAGTTGAAGGAAGACTCCAAAAACAGTTTGAAGTTTTGCAATTTTCGAAAATCAGTTTTAACAAATGAGGTCTACACCATACTTTTAAACGGTCGTCACACTATCCAACTACAAAATTTAATAAAAACCGATGGAGCCATTTTTTTTAAATTTGGAAAATGTTTCAAAGACTTCATGTAAAGTACCTCTCAAAATTAAAATTTTCGTTTCAAATTCAAGGGGCGGTGACATCAACTAGATCGATTGTGGAATGCCAATTTCCGAGAAAATTGGTTGAACGGTTTAGCAGCTAGCGTTGTTCACAGACGGACAGACGAATGGAGAGATGTTTTGCCGCCAATCGATTTTCGGTATTGAGGAGACTTAAAACGTGGATAGTGGCTACACCAAGTGTTAGAGATTTTTACTTTCCCGTATACGTACGTATACACGAAGTGATAAACGTAGTAGAGTGACAGTTATGTAATGCTGCGCGAAAAACTGGCGAATTTTCGGAGGTAAAAAAATTCGTTGTCGGGCCCTGATAACGAAAAAGTGGATAAAACCAGTTGCTAAATTAAGAAAAAAAATCTCCTAACCCGTGATGTAGCCAGAAACCTTGTTTTCTAGGTCCTTGATACCTAAAAACCAATTGAAAGGAAAACGTCCGTCTGTCCGTCTGTGAACACTGTTAGCGCCTAAACCATACGTACGATTTCTTCCAAAACGGACATTCCCCGGTCAATCCGGTTTTAGTCGAAGCTTTGAGATTTTGAAAAAGATTCTTGAAAATTTGGGGATACTTTACCAAGCCCCCCGAACATTTTCAAAATTTTCTCAAAAACGGCTCCAAATTTTTTCTTTAAATTTCTTGTACAAATAGAGTAAAATACACTTATTAAGGTGGCATAGATCTGATTTTCGTGGATAACTCTGAATTTTTGAAAATTGCAAAAGGTTAAAATTTTTACGGCGTCTTTCTGGAACTACAAAATTGAAGAAAGAGATTCTTCCTTCAAATAAAATTTGTTCTTCATAGTGAGTTCTTTCTTTAAGGTCATGTACATTTTTTGAAAATTTTAGTAATTTTCGCGTCATATTGCGTGCAATATGTGCTATTTTAAAAAAGTATAAAAATTAGATTTTCTCAAAAACCGCTCTAAATTTGTTCTTTAAACTTTTGGTACGAATAGTGCTAAATGTACCCTATGAGATGGTATAAACGCCATATTGCTGTATTCTTTTGTTTTTTCAAAAATTGTAAGAATGTAATTTTTTTATTTGTCTCTCACGTCGTTAATATTTACACTAGCAGCAAGTTGTTCACATTATTATATTTATGAGTACATGTGCTTTAAATAATGTCAAGTAAAGTTTCTCGAAAACACAACCGTTTTCTGTGAAATGTAGCTCAAATTTCGGTATTTTCAGAAATGCTCAAACGCCATTCTCTCATATATGACTGCAAATTTTTTCTTGAAACTTTTGTAACGGATAGTGAAAATTACACTCTTTAATATGATGTAAAGTTTATTTTGAGTTTTTTTTTTGTTTTTTCAAAAATTACATAAATGTAATTTTTTGAAAGATCTCTCACATCTTTATTATGCACATTATCCGCAATTTGTAAAGATTATTATTTTTGTGAGTGTAATTCCTTCAAATAATTTCAACTAAAGTATTTTGAAAACTCAAAAATTTTCTGTGAAAATGAGCTTCAAATTTCGCATTTTTAGTAGGGCTAAAACGCAATTTTCTCTTAAACGGCACATAATTTTTAAAAGAAAATTGCCATTTAGGACTAGGTTTTTGTGTTCTTTAATATTCTAAAACTAATATTTCTGTTCTACGAATAGGAAACCGAAAAATTAAGAAAATGACAAAATATGTACTTTTGGTGGTGATAAATGACATCTGGCAAGAAAGAGTATGTGGCAGTTCCGAATAGCTAGCGAAGACCCAAGGAAATAGAAAACTAATACGGAAAAGTCTGTGCCATTCTGTAGCACCACTAGTTTGTTACTAGCCCTATGTAATGAGAGTTTTTCTGCGGAATATTCGCCTTCTTTTCACACAGCATTACATAACTTTCTCTTTACTCCGTAGCGAGAAAGTAAAATCGTGAGAAAAAGTGCGGATTAGTGGTAAAAAAATCAGCAACCGAGGAGACAGAATCCGCAGACGCCAACCGAGGCCATCACAAAAGCCGGGAAGCGAGGTTGCGCCGCAGGTGACAAGGACGAAGGTGAAGTGATGCGAGGTGAGGTGAGGTGAGGAGGAGGGCGACGAGGAGGAGGGGGAGGAGGGAGGAGGAGGGGAGGAGGAGGGGGAGAACGCGAGGGCGAGGTTGAAAGCGTCGAAGATTCCTCGCCGCGCTGTCGGGTGGGGGCTCTTCGCGAGCGCGCCGGGTGGGGGCCGCGCCGCCGAAGCTCCTCGCGGTTGCGTCGCCGCGGCGCGCGATGGGATCCCGCGAACGACGGCGGCGCCCACGCGCCAAGGCGACGCGCCAAGGCGGCGCTGAACAAGAAGCCTTCGACGCTCAAAGGAGACGCCTGCGCTGCGCCTCGCGCCCCTCCCCGACACGGCACAGCCACCCTCGCCACACACGGATATTACAATTAGGGAGCAGAATTCTATGAATTTGCATATTTTTGTCTATTGCTTCAGTGCATAGCGAAGTGAAATTTCTTCACATTTGGTTAGAATTGGATGCTGTAAGTTAGTGCATATTTGGCCGATTCTTCCTGTAGGTGCATATTCGTGTAATTATAGGAGCATACTAGCGGAACCCGGCAGACGTTGTTCTGCTCTTCATCTCTCGCTTTCCCCTTCCATCTCCCTTTCTCTCTGTCTCTCTCTTTGTCTCTTTGTCTTTCCTTCTTTTGTGCCCGTCTCAGTCTGATTGTCTTTGTCTCTGCCTCTCTCTGTCCCTCTCATTCACATTTAGTTGCAGATTCTGCACGTCTCTGGGCAGGTGATGTAATATCGGGAAGCGCCGGACTAGCAAAATTGTAATAGATTGTTCATGAAGATCACATCCTCTTGATTACGGTGTTATGAATGTTTCTTTGGGGCCCGAGGCCTCAAAACTTTCATTTTTAATGCCATAGAACGCTTTGTTTGTGAGTTATTTAATAATATAGATTCAAAATGCTGCAAGTTGCATTTGATGTGAATATTTAGTTTTGTACTACAGCGCTATGTACTGGAGTTACAACAAAATTTACAGCACACAAACATTCTAGGTGAAAAAACAAGTAGAAGTGCCGACTTTCATGGAGATCAATCATACGGAGTCGGAGTTTACCTCTTTTTATATATATATATATATATATATATATATATATATATATATATACCAACATCCACGTTTATATATAGAGATTTTGTATACTTCATTAAAATAAAGACATATATAAAATGTTTAATCTTATCATATATTTATTTGTGTGCGCTCATTGATTCGAATGAGCTTGTCACAGTTTGCGATTTTTCTTCTTTTCTATAGATGATAAAATACTTGTGCAAACGTAGGATATTTCTTGATATTATATTTCTTAAACCAGTCAGAACACATACAGCAATGCATACAATGTACTTTACTAAGGTGAATATTTATTTCAATTTTTTCTCTCGCGAAATAGGAAGATTATTTTATTTTTCAACAAAAATATATATTTTCATTCCAAGCGCTTCTCCTGTTTATTATCAAGGGTTTATAAAGGGAATGAAATATTGTTAATTTTAATGGCATATTAAAGTGCATATTTCAGAACTTTTAAGTCATAAAGGAACATATATAAAAGCATATTTCAAGATTTTTTACTCCTTACCCCCTCCTAATTATAATAGTTGAACAAAAAGAATGAAGGCAGTATATTAACTCTGGATAACAAAAGCGTCAGGAGATGCAACTATTGCCGAAAGCTTCTCCCACCACCTTCCCCTTACTCCTAGTTTCTGAGACTGTTTACCTTCATTGTTGACTAGCCAGTGAAATACACGTATCATTGTGCGCGTGCCTACACCCGGTATACGCCCATTTAAACCGCGTCGTCCAGTAAACTACGCCTTTGTGATATCATCAGTGATATTTTTGGCGCTAAATTGGCTAATATTATAAATAATGACTACAAACTCCTTGTCTTGCAGCGTTTATGATTTGCTCCAAACATTAAGCAATCCCAATGGAACGATGGCGTTTTAAAGCAAGGTCGCATGACAAGGTACTTCTGCGGACGCTTCTCAAAAGCAATGTGTGGACAGCATCTAGCAAGTGTGTTGAGAGAGTGATGCCATATAGATGTATCTATAAAACCTTTAAAATGAATTTTGTACCTTCATATCATACATGTTCAATCTATTAAATTAAATGTTTCATTGTAAAAATAAGTTTTTCGTTATTTTTTACCCAAAGTAGTCAGTCAGACTAAGCCTTTGTAATAATACTTGGCACGGGTCGCCTTTGTAATCTAGGGTTAACGTCACTTAGTCGTCCTATCAAGTTTTGTTTTGCGCTGACAACGAATGCGAGCGGAGGAGCCGAAAGGTCGCGAGTGTCCTCTCGGGCGAGTGGGCGTCTCGAAAGGGCGGGAGGCGAAGTGCAGGGCGACGGGTGTCACCGGAGCTGAGGGTTGGGGCGGGGGCGGGGGCGGGGGCGGGGGCGGGGGCGGGGGCGGGGGCGGGGGCGGGACGTCTGTGGTGACGCCCGCGGATTCCTGCGCTTAAGGGGAAGGGGAGGGGGAGCAGGGGTGGGGGCGGGAAGAATGTCGTCCTCTTGGAATTTGAAGCGCCAAGTTCCTCCAGCAAACTAAACTTTTCTCCAGACTCATATTCCCAAATGCAAAGGAGCAAAGAATGGCCGTTAAGCTAAACGCGACGCCTGGCCATGAATGTGAACGAGTGGACGTGAATTAACTTTTCTAGTACGTTTTTGCAGCATATTTTAATATTATTTCTTGGATAAAATGTATGAAGTTTTCAATCAATGAATGCATTTAAAACAAAATAACAGCACATGGATTAAAACATGTTTATTTTGCTTTGACAGGGAGTATTTACAATAATGTTTGTAATGATTTCAAAATCAAAGCTTCAAAATTCTTTGACTATATTTGTAAATGTGCGATTGTAACATTTAAATATTTATATAAATATTTTTGTCAAAGTGTTTAACACAAAGTTACGTTTACAATGAATTTCGGTGATGGAACATTTTCTTTACAAATCTGGCAATTTCAGTTGTTTCGCGCAATAATCAACAGTAATATCCTTCTATAATTCACAATAGCAACTGTAATTCGCCTAAAATACACTTTACGTTGCCAAAACAATAAACACATCTGTATCTCAATGAGAAAAGTTGACAGAGTTTTCTTCAAAATATTCGTTTGCATTTACAGCAAGTCGCAATGGGTGCACACTACAAATCATTTTGCAAATTTTATGGTAGAAAATAGAAAAAAGTCAACATCCACAAGAGCGTACGTTCCTCGCACACAAATAGAATGAAAATTGATTAACAGAAACATTAATACAAAATGCATCCCTCAAGGAATGCAGATAAGTATCATAAATAAAGTCAGTGCCGTTACTACGGCAAACGCGTTCTTGTATTATTTATAAATGTGCAATTTTGTAAACTTTAGGGAGTTAAACGAAAATGAGACCTGCACCATTTTCTTAAGCGACATTCATACAATCTGAGGACAAAATTTAATCCAAATATTTAGAGACATTTTTGATAAAATTTTTAAAATGTTGAGGATTCATGAAAAGTACGTCCCAAAATCAAAACATCCGTTTCAGACTCAAAGGTTCTCAAGCTCATTTAAATAGATCGAGGAATATCAATTTATAGAAAATTGGCTTTAGGTTTGACCAGAAACAGATGGACAGACGGAAGTTCAGAAGGACGAACAAGCGGGCAAACAGAGGAACGGAAAGACGCACAAATGAAGGGATGAACGTAGAGACGTATAGACGAACGGATGGACGCATAGACGGAGGGACGGACGAACATAGAGACGTACAGACGAACGGATGGACGTACAAATGGAGGGACGGACAAACGTAAAGACGTACAGACGAACGGATGGACGCACAGACGCAGGGGTGGACGAACGTAGAGACGTACAGACGAACGGAAAAACGCATAGACGGAGGGACGGACGAAAGTAGAGACGTACAGATGAACGAATGGACGTACAGACGAAGGGACAGACGGACAGACGAACGGTTGGAAGGACAGACGGAAAGGCAGACGAACGGATGGACATTTTGCCGTCAATAATACAACGTATTAGAGGAAGTAATTTGCTTTAAATTGGAACAAGATTTATGCATTTTTCCAATTTCCAAGGCCCGATGGTAAGATTTTTCTATCGAAAAATCGCCGTCCTTTCCAGCGCACGATTACAATACTTCCTCTTTTCACAAAGTACGAGCGAGAAAGCAAAGATTGTCCACTCTACTGTCGTTTGAGAACTCCTCAACATTTCGGCGCATTTCGAGAGCATCCATTTGGCGCGGGGCACGCACCCTGCTGTGGCGCGCGCGGGCGACACGACAGACGTTTTGCTGTCAATCAATTTTTCAATTTCATGAACCCACAAAACTAACTACAGAACGTGTTAGGGAAAGTAATTTTCTTTGTTTTGGAACAAGACTGAAGGCCCGATAATACGATTTTTCTGTCGAAAATTCGCCGTCCGCTTTCCAGCGCACGATGACAATACTTTCTCTTTCTACAACGTGAAGGCGAGAAAGCAAAATTTGCCCCCTCTACTGTCGTTTGAGAACTTCTCCGAGGACAGTTTAATCTAAATATTGGGTCCACAAAATCTGTCTACATTTCGGTGCAGTGTGTCTTCCGCGTGCATCCATTTGACGCGGGGCGCGCACCCTGCTCGGTCTCGCGCGCGCGACGCAGCCCAGATAATAAGCCTGGCGCGCCGGCACAGCGCGGCGCCGCGGCGTGTAAAGCAATCATAGCGCGTGCGAGCGGCGCGGGCTAACTATACCGTATGTTTTGCGCGCAGAATATACGCCGCCGCCCTATCACGCCCGTAGTTTACTGGGCGGACTGTCCGCACGCGCCGGCGAGATACCGCGTCTCGTTGGTTAATCTGCCGCCCCGGGCCCCGCTCTCGCCCCCTGACCCCGAACCCCTGACCCCTCGCTCCCTCGCCCCCTCGCCCTTCCCTCCCTCAGCCAACGGTCGTCATGCGTTCGCCCCATCCCTCATTTACCAACACATCATCTTGTTTCTGGGGTATCTCGCAGTGCTGAAAACAATCATTCGCTAGATGCAGTTTTCACGGTAGCCCGTATCAGCTCTTCTTTCTGCAACCTCACTATTGTCTTCCCACCATATGTCTCTCTGTCCTTTTCCCCCCCACCTCTGCAGTTTCATTTATCGTTTACACTTCTCCACTACCACCATCCGCTCCATATTCCCCTACGTCCTCCTCGTAACTCTCACTCATTTATCAGCATTAGCTTATTCCCGTCTCTCCCCGCCCTATTGTGCCGGCTTCCACTGCGCATACAGACCGACGTAGCCCCGCCCCGCTCGCTCGACCGACCGACTCTTGGCCCGCTAACATGAAGTTACTGGCTGCAGCCGCGGGGGCGGGCGAAGAGATTTCGCGCATTTCTCTGTTTTAATGAGAGTGTTATGCATCCATAGGTCTGGATTGCGCCGCGCCGCCAGCGCCGTTTTGTAGCTCCATCGCGCGTATTTTAAGCGGCGCCTGCGACACGCGGCCGCGTTCGGCGACGCGGCGCTGCGAAATTAATAGTTTATTTAATTTACGCCGAAGCGGCGGCGGCGGCGGAGGACGCTAACAAGCTGGCCCAAGAGCGCGCGTCTCGGCTCGGAGGTGGCGCTCGCGGCGGCGGGCGTGGGGAGAGGGGGGGGCGGTCGGGCGGAGCGAGAAGGTGGGGGTGGAAAGAACAGGGGAGTGGTGGGGGCGAAAAGGTGATTGGAGCTTCCTCAGAGTGATCATGGCGGTTCATGTGGGCAGGTGTGACATGATGTACAGATAAAAATAAATTTACTTACACTGCATCTGGGTATAACCCGGTGGCAGCTAATTACATAAATAAGATAACTAAGATGCAAATTAAACAATAATGGTTAATAAAATAATGGTATAATAATAAAAATAATCATCCAAAAACTGACGTCATAAGACATTAAGTTACATTTAGACAAAGAAACTTCTATAATCTAACTTGGCACTGAATATTTGTACAATTAAGATCACACTGCACTGACACTCCTCTTCACAATGACTTCCTCCGTTATTTCTCTGCTCTGCACTGCACGATACCTCCCTTCACAATACAACGCATAAGCACCGCTATATAACCTACAATTCTTTGTTAAGTCCCTCATTTACTAATTAATACCATAAATTAATTGATGAACGCTTTGGAAAGGATTCAAAGTTTTTTACAGGCTATCTATTCCACTCCGTTATCGTTCGATTTGTGAAAGAAAATTCCCCGACATACGTTCTCTGCGGTCTTAAATTTATTTTGTGCCTTTGATCCCTTGTACTGATGAGGAATACTTAGCCGCCAATTACTTTCCATGTTGGATGATCGCTATAAACTTTATACAAAGCGCAGTCTTGCTACTAAACTTCTATTTTCGAGTGAATCCCACCCTGCTATTTTCTTGTCCCTGAAAGTCAATTTAGCTTCCCTGCGCTGAATTCTTTCCAAATTTTTACACTGCGTAATTTTGTGCGTATCCCAAATGCTGCGAGTAAGATCGGCCCGCTCATCTTTTGCAAGGTTCTACTCTGTAAAACCGTTTACGCGGAGCGTGGTGTATCCATAGTGAATTGAGAATTTTAAATGGGAAGTCATTAGTTCGTATTTGATAACCAATCGAGTATTATAATAAGATATTAAGATATGAATATCACATATTTTAACACGTTAAAATTCCATTATTATAATTTTCGTTTATATTACACTTATCTTGCAAAATGTGAAGAAGTCTTACTATCGCTAGTTTTCAGAAAATATTTAACACTTATTTTATGATAAATCTGATCAATCAAACATCATTTTCGTAATGTTTGACTTACCCAAACTGAGTAAAGTACATTTAAACATTAAATTGTCTTTTCACTATCCTTCTCAATCCAGTATTTTGTTAAATACATCAATAGTTTTCCATTTGCCCAATAATTAATTAGCTCTAAACCTTGATTTTACTTTCTCGCCCACCCTTCGTAAAAAGAAAACGTATTGTAATCTTGTGATGGAAAACGGCGAGTTTTCCATAGAAAACACTTCCTGGTATTCAAACGTAGATACATCTATATTCTATATAGAATAAATTGCTTCCTCCAACACGCTGTTTAGTCAGAATCAATTTTTGGTGAGTCACTGAAGCCGAAATATCGATTGACGGCAAATGTCTGTATGTTCTTCCGTTTCTTTGTGGCCAACGCTATGACGTAAAGCGTCCAATCGATTTTCTCCAGTTCTGATATTCCTCATACAATTTAAAGGAATTCGAGTCTCTCTAAATTTGAAATTAAAATTTTAAAAAATTGAAATAGCTATTTTGACCTTTGAAGTTCTTTACATGAAGCTTGGGGGAATTTGCATACTTTTTTTCACTGTTTTGAATACAAGAAAAAACGCTTACAAAAATGGCGCATGTTTTATTTTTTTCTGAACTCTCTGAATTTTCGACAATTGCAAAACACATCTTCCTACTACTATAATATTTGAGATAGAGATTTATCTTGTAATAAAATATATTTTTCAGAAACAGATCTTTAAATAATGTCAATGTACAAAGAAATGTACAATTTAACGAAAATCGAGGAGTTTTCGCGTACTTTTGCATCATATGTAGACAATTTTACACAATTATTTTCTCAAAACTGGTTCTAATTTTTTCTTTAAATATTTTCCCCTGAATAAAGCTGATGGTGCAGGTACCATTTTTGGCGAGCACTCTGCATTTTTTAAAACTTCAAAATAATCTACATTGTAAAAGTATAACATATTATATAAATTAATAGTATACTTTTTCTAAATAAAGTCCTCTCTAAAAATGGATTTTTAAATAAGTTCATCTATTATTATGTACCAAAACAATAGTTTTCTCGCCAACGTTTGCTTGAAGAAAAGTTTTTCCCCTCGAGAAAAGGACGCTTAAAATGGCGCAGGTCTCATTTTCATTTAACTCTGAATTTTTCGAAAATCACAAGTTACAAGTACTGAGAAAAGGTACGTATTGTTGTAGCTCCGTTAGTTTTTATATTTATTTAAAAATGTATTTATTTATGATAGTAATACGTATGTCATACAATAGCAAATAAATATCAGTATTTATTAATTTATTAATAAAACGTATCCAATGATTTTTATAACAATCTTTTATTATTCACCATTTACACGACGTTTTCGCAACTTTGCAATATTTATTGTAAGAAGGGAGGTTGAGCAAGTGGACGTATTGAATTTTCCTCTCTTCTAACAAATCCTGCAATAGCTTGTGAAGGACCACTTTCCGATTTAGAATTCTCAAGGCAGGAAAGTTGCCTGGTTTTGTGAGATGTCACCAAATGCTTCAGTGAAACACCACACATATATTTAACAAAAGATATAATTAAGCTGAATAATTTACAGGCGTGCTATATGAAAGCACGGTGAAGTATGCGTTAATTGCAAGTACACTGAACATATTGAATGAATGGACTGAAAGAGAAACATAGATACAAAATCATATTGTTTGTCTTGAGAGAAGGCGCTGCTGTGAGCTGGACTACGTTGGATGACGTCACCCACATCTGATGACGTAAGGCAGAGCGCAGTGGACACTCACGACAAGTAGATTAACAGGAACAGTTGTTGAGCGAGACGACACTGAACGAACTCGCATGATGCATTGTCGCCAACTGATTAGCAACCAATTGTTCGCACCGACACGCACTGTCACAGCGTTGAAGCAAACACATTATGAATATGAGCATGGCTCATAGTTTTGCAGGTTAAATGTTAAGGCAATGTTAACTGATGTTGCCAGAACATTACAGCACTGACACAAGTACATTTTCTAGAATGTTGAAATGATAGCACATATGCAGCGTAGCTGCTGTGAGTACATCTTGTAATTACTTGGCACAGCAAGAACCGGTGTCATAAGCATGGCTTATAGTTCGCTAAGGCATGAATTGCCTTGCAAAAGAGAAAAACACACGTGCGTGGGCAGCGTGATTGAACATAAGAAAAACTGAGAGCACATACTGAACTAGTATCATTAGCACAAAGGCATGGTTGCCTCACAAAAGAAAGAACACGCGCCTGGGTGGCGTGGAGCGTGCAGCATGGAGCTCAGATCACAACTGACTGACCGCGACTCGACCGGTCGCAGAGAAGAGCGAGCCGTGTGCGGCCTTTTGCGCGCATACTGGGCGCTGTCCAATCAGAATTAACCTAACAAAAATGATGTATTTACGATTATTCTGAAAGGGAAAAGGAATTCAAGATAAAATATATGAAATAGGCATGATTTTTAATTATAAGAATTATGCCATCAAATGTGACTGACAGGGGAATCTTAAAATGTTTTATATATTATAAGCTGAATATAACGGCTAACACGTGCCAGTTTGACTTGCAATTCGGAGAAAAGCGGAGGGAGGTCGGATCCCGAGAATTTAAGCGTTGCAGCTGCGTTGCGCTGAGGAAACGTGTTGTGACAGGCATTGGAAAGAGCTTGCGAGAATGCGAAGTGCTTCAATACAAATGTAATAAAGAGAATAAAATAAAATATGCATATAGTAACTTGTTCGAACATTTATATTCTTTAAGAACACAGTTGGGTGTGCTCAGTACCAAGTTCACAAAGTGTCCTCGAGTGCTCCACTGACGAAACTTGCCTATATAATACAACGGGACAACAGTTCCCTCACTATGTAACCTGATGATGTAAGAAAACAAGTTGCGAAACGTCGTGTAAATGATGGATAATAAAGGATTGTCATAAAAGATATTGGATACGTTTTATTAATAAGTATATTTATTGATTATCAGGGAGAATTCTTCAAATAGAGATATTTCATCTGTAATCCATCATTGACTAATAAGAAAACTACCGGAAGATATGGCCCGGTGTTTCAACTGATATCACAGCAGTCCCTGTGACCGGGAGGTCCTAGGTTCGAGTGCCGACGGTGGCAGGATTTTAGACACTAGCTTGTTAGCTAGGTCGAGTTGAGTTGCTGTCTGGAAGAGAATTCTAGCGGCCGGCTGCTCTGATCGGTAGTTTTCCGTAGTTTTTTCGATTAACACCAGGCGAATGCCGGAGCAGTACCCTAACAAACGGGCCACGGACCGCGCGCGATCTTTCTTTCCTCTTCTTTGTCCTATCTTCACCTCTTACACACACACACACTAACATGCACTACACTACCACACATGCCGGGAGACCGGTCGGGAGATTAGAGCTAGTCCCGACTGGGGCGGTGCCCCGCTGGTAAGAGATACCTGGTACAGGGAAAACCCCGCAAGTCGACAGTAGGTCGGCGCCGGATCTTGCCATCCAGCGGGAAAAGATCACCGTCACCACCCAATGAAAAACATGCACTACACTTTTCGGGACTAATGACCTCGGTGGTTGACGCGCCCAGAATCACAATTAATCAATCAATCAATCAATAAGAAAACTGATTAACTTGTCCGTGAATCAGACGTACTCGCGCTTGACTTAACAGGTCAACAAAGGGCTGCGTGGAGCCCTCAGGGCCGTCCAAAGGGCCTCCGCGCAAAGGGCGCCGACGAGGGTGGCCGGCAGCAGTCGTGTTGTGTCGTCCGCCGCGTGCAATCATTTAGAGGCGCGGTATTATCGTGATGAAATTCCCTGGCTGGAAATTACGCGCACTGAAATTGCTCTTGAAATAAAAACACGTCCAAAATTGAATTTAGATTGAAAACCTGTAGTTAATCTCGCTGAAAATTTAACTAAATGCTTTGCTGAAACGAGTTTTTTACAGTTTTCCCACTAGTAGCGTGTTCACACTGGCACTACGAATTTATTACAATGGCGGCACAGTAAGTGAATCCATTTGGACGGACTTTTAGGATTACGGAAGACTTTTTACAAATTTCTGTTCAATAGGAATAATATAGAGGTCAAACAAATACAAATATTTTGTGATTTTTCTCCAGTTGACAACTTATCATGTGAATTCAATATTTTAAAATAAATTATATTCCAAATTGTATAGAATCAATTTATTCGTGCAGCAAAATCATTCCGGGATTTAAATACGCGAGGTTGTCCTAATAAAATATTACAAAATTTAAGCAACGCTCTGACGATTACAGTGTATTTTGTAATTTAAACGAACGTATCGACTTTTTAATTCTCTACGTTGCCAAATTCGGAGCTAGTCAAATGAAAGTATTATCTCAAATTTAAATATACCGCTCTCACGCCCTTGCATGAAATGGAAACAAACGAAATAATATGGATACTGACTGTATTAAACCGTTTAGCCCTCCCGCGGAATTGAATTGAAGTTTCTCCTAGATTGCTCATCATCCGATATAAAAGAAGACCGCAGGGGCTAAATTGCTCTTTTGACCTAGAATCCGCTGGGCGTAATTAGAATCTACTCGAGCCGAGTGTTCCATGCCTTCCCCCACCCCCGTCCCTGTTCGTTCCCTGCGTCCCCTTAGTTAACTAGGTTACGGCGCCACGTTAAAAGTCGGCCCTTCGCCCAAAGAAGACTTTCCCTGCGTCTCCCATCCCACGTCCCGCCCTATAACCTGCGGACCGCCTTGCGTGCGGCCCTATGCCGGAGTGCAACGGCGCCCGCGACCATTAACAACTGAGTGACAAACGTAATTTCACTTCACACTCGGTGCATTATCGGAGTCTCAGTGCGGCATAAGCTATTGCTCAGAGTCATAAGTTCAAGACGTAATGAACTTTCAGAATATAAGTTGCGAATAGAATCAATAGCGGGTCTCTACGTTATTAAAACACAAGAAGAAGGCGGACAAAATGTATTAATTTTTTGAGAGAGGTTATATTATTCCTTAACATCAATACTTCTTTCTTCCTCTTACTATTCCTTCCCCTCCTTCACCACCTTTTCCTGATCAATAAGGAAGAAATTTGATTCTTTCTCATGTGGCATTACATAATAAAAGTTGCTTCACGAGCGTATGCGTGTGTGTGCAAACCCCAAATATGCGACATTATATTATTAAATGATCAAGAAAGTGTAATAAATACATACCCTTTTTACATGAAATACTTTCAGCGTAGATGAACCATGTCGTTAAATCGGACGAAAATGTAAATGAAAACATAATGTAACATAATGTAAAACAAAACATTATGAAAACATAATGTAAATTAAAACGTAATGTAATTTGTTTCTCATTCCTGGAACTACCAAATTTCGTGCATTTTTCTCGGAGGAAACTCAGTTTTTGTTTGTTTGGAAGTGCATCTTCAAAAGGGTCTTCTTTAAGTGACTGAGAAAGACCCCTTTCGATCACAAAATAATCCAGCGACGCGACTGCGTAAATCCGACTGGACCAGCGCAGTGGCGAGAAGGGAAAGCTGTAGGCTCTCCACTTTTTACGCTAAAGCGCTGGCGAGCGGCGCGGCGGAGGCCGCTTGCATAGGAAGCGCTGCTAATTTTATCTGCGGCGCTGTACCGCGGGCGGCGGGGGCGAGGGCGCGGGCGGAGCGAGCGCAGATGACGCGAGCTAATTGATTTCGGGCCGGCCATCGCGGGAGCGGACATTTTTGCTGGAATTCTTGCACGCGAAACAGACCGAGATAGGCGGCGGCGGCGGCGGAGGCGGGATGGCGACGGTGGACGCAACTGGACGGAGAGAGGGGTGAGGTAGAGGGGGCGGAGCGCCTTCGAGCTCGGCTGCCAGGGGCTCCAAACTCCCCCAAAGGCAGGTCATGCTCAAATACAATCAAGGTAATGTCATAGATAAACACCGATTCATTCATTCATTCATTCATTTACGTATTCATTCATACATTCATTTAGTCATTTATCAATCATTCATTAATTTACACATTTATTCATTTATTTAACATTCATTCACTTAAACATTTATCCATTTATTTATCACATATTTTACTGCAGAAATGGAAAAAAATGTGACTTTTGGAGGACGGTAGGCATAGCAGGTTTCACGAAATGTACTATATGTTTATGCTTGAAATAAAAACGCAATTGGCGATTGGAGAATAATTGTACAATAAATTAAGGGTGTTAATATCCTTCGAAGCACCGTACCTTGTCCGTACAAACTTTTGGAAATGATTCTTTATTTACTCTTTGTATCAGAATTGAAATATACAGAGTTCAGGTCAAATATTCAGGTCAAAATCATCATTCATTAAGTATGCAAAATTTGCAGACTTTTTTTCAAATTCTTCTATATGTACTTCTTATATTTTCTTATCTAATAATTTAATTCCCGAATCTAAAAGGTTTCCCTGCAGACGATAAAAGGTCCCCTAAAGCCAAATGCCATATGAGATGTTACACTATAACTTTAACATAAAAATAAGAATTTTGAGAGGTTTCTTAGCCCCCGTTCCACTACCCACATCCTTCTACAGTCTAAAACATGATTTTTTATTTTAATTTTTTCACCAATTTAACACTATTTCATCTCATTGAAAAAATGAAAAATAATTTATACTCTCAGAAAAAAATCTCAGAGCCAAATTAAAAAATGCAAAAAATATGTTTGAAAAAAATAATAAAATATTATTTTTATTGTCTTAGAACACTGGAATACGCTCAAAAAAAATCTCAAAAGTTCCTCTCAAAAATTATTATTGTGAGTTTTCTTCTCAGAAGTTTTTGACTGTTGGTATGTAGTTGAAAAAATAAAAACTATTTGTACTATTTTCCCGCTTTAAAATCACCTTGAGTTTAGAGATTCTTTGAAAATGACTGCAACAGATCTATGCATTCATTTTTGTGTTTAATACACATTTGTATACATTGTTATATTATCCGGTAATATTTTGACCTTACAAGTGGTGAAAAGAAACCATTATTTCCAATTAGTTAACTATTCAGAAGTGTGGTAATGCCAGTATATAATTATTATTATTAAACACATAATGGAATTTTGACCATGTGTAATACACAACGTTTTATCTTATCCTGGGTTTTTAACATTTTGTCATTTTTTTAACTCTAGGCCTCAATGGCTTTAAAAGGACTTCTGAAGAATCCGTTATTACATCGGAGTACGAATAAATTGATCTGAACACTTACGTAAACATCATATAAAGACAATCTGATGTGATAAAAATATTTTTCAAATACGGAATTACATTACTTTTTAGTAATTTTGATTTTTATGATCTGCAGCGGAATAAATCGGAAATTATAGTGGAGGATCACGGGAACATCGAATTGAAGTTATTAGGATTCCCATAAATTTGAACGATATATTGTTTTATGATTTTATTGAGCACACTATTTCAAACACACTCCTTTCATGTTTCTTGAAGATCCCGAAAATATCCATAACTGTACGATAAAAGTACAATCTATTTTTTTTAATTTGAAAAATAGGTTGTGGTAGCGGATGAGATGTATATTAATAGTCTTTATTTTTTTGGAACACGATCACTCTTTAATTCTTCATAAAGAAATATTTTTAAAGTGCAGTTCCATTACGCTGTGCGGCTGACGTATGGGGTTCGCGCTCTGCTGCTGGGCGCCAGGGCAGTGGGGCGATTGGACGATGGGGCGATAGCAGAGGCGGCGCGGGCGGCAGCCGGGGCCTTGACGCGTATGCATGGCCGGGGAGGGCGGGCGGGGGCGGGCAGGATGGTGTCAGGCGGGGAGAGGAGGGCGGGGAGGAGTGAGGCTGGAGAGAAAGGGCAGGGAGGAGCGCGGCGGGGCAGAGCGTACGGAGCAAGCGTGCGGGCCCGGTCGGACGGGGCGGTCAGGGGCAGTGCACAGGGGTTAAGTGGCACAGCGGTGAGTGGCGACGTGCGTGCGGGGCAGGGTGAGACGGGTGGCCGGGGCGGGGCGGGGTGGAGCAGAGCAGGGCGGGGCGCGAGGGGCGGGGGAGGCCGTGAGGGGCGGGAGGGGTGGGAGGGGTGGGAGGGTGGGAGGGGTGGGAGGGTGGGAGAGGCGGGAGGGGCGGGGAGGGGCGGGAGGGGGCGGGAGGGCCGTGAGGGCCGTGAGGGGCGTGAGGGGTGGGAGGGACGTGAGGGGCGAGAGGGTCGATAGGTGGGAGGGCCGTGAAGGCGTGCGGGGCGGGCGTACGGGGTGGTGGCGGAGCGGCGGGGTGGTGAGGGACGGACTGGAGGGGCGGGGATGTGCCGGGCGGAGCGGGGCGGGATAAAAATACCACGAAATAGAAAAATCTATTTTAAAAGGTTTTAGTGCATCAACGAATAATATATTTTCTATCATATCTGAAGGAGGAAAAAAGAGAAGTACACCAGAAATGTATTTAAGAAAAATACTTAATTACACCTTACGTTGTTAATGACATGCGCCTAACCTGTACAACTTTCAAGTGAAATGTAATAATATTAAGAAGTTTTAGACGCACCTCAAGAACTAACCCACTGCGATTCCCACGTCTAGAACGGTGATCATTTCGATATACTATAAAGCACTCTCAGTATTAAATTACTTTCAATCGGTATGTGCACATTTTTGTAGGAAACTCCTCTCTCTACAGTTCATGGATTAATGTTGAAAAAATTATGGTGGTAGCCAGCTGAAAAGACGACCTAACATGACAAATGTAAAATAATATTATCGTATGAGAAAATATATTCACAGTTGATTTATGATAGTTTCCTCTAGTGTTCCCAAGAAGCATTGTCAATCTTCACATAATTACACTGTAAATATTTAGATTATGCAAAAAGCGACACTATAAATTTAAGAATGCTACGAAAAATTAAAGCGAATCGTGCTCAAATCAACTGAGACGTTCTTGGCTTGTGTTAGTAAGCTAATGTTGTACAAGATTTGTTACGTTATCAACAGC
This sequence comes from Acheta domesticus, assembly GCA_031308135.1. Classification (NCBI taxonomy): domain Eukaryota; kingdom Metazoa; phylum Arthropoda; class Insecta; order Orthoptera; family Gryllidae; genus Acheta; species Acheta domesticus. The sequence goes on along the minus strand of JAHLJT010009436.1, from coordinate 178,498,316 downwards.
TGAAAACTTGAAAACGTTTGTTGTTATTGCCTTGTCGAAAGCATTATTAACTTAGAATTCGGACCACGGATAATTTCTAAGTTTAAATCTTTCATTTGCACTCGTGAACATTTATCACACTCGCATATGTTGATACCTCGTATTTATCATCAAGTTCACTGGGTTAATTTCTGTTTACAGAAGGAAATCTTATTTATATCGCAAAACGATACGCACATTTGTGTACTGGTAAATGTCTCTCACCTATGCAGGAGGGAGTGTGGAACAAAACAAAAGCGGAAGAGTTGCTCGGACGGCTAGTTTTAAAACTCGGCTGTTACAGCAGCAAGTTGAGCAGTCATATTGCAGATTCAATGCGGCCTAAAACGCGGCTGTTTAGTTAGTGTACGGAATATTTCTTATTTACTGAATTTGCTACGAGTGGATTTTAAATTATTGATGGTAATTTGTTCCATAGAAATCAGTAAAGAACAAATAAAACCAATTGTGATATACAAAATGGAGGTTCAACCATTCGACCGTAAACGCCGGAGCTCGCTGTATATGGCGCATATGCGTTGCCAAGGGGTTGTTGATTTTGTGAAGTGGGAGAAAAACAAACGGTATGTCACTTTCATATGCAGTGTAGTGAAAAGAGCTCTCTCTCTCTTTATCCAGACACAGAGGCGGACGGATCGTCTGATAAGAACGCGGAATCTAACTTCGATTTTTCTTGATAGTAACGCTGTGCCGTAATACTGATACGGAATATTAGTCAGGAGATTGATTCGTGAAATCAATTAACTGATTTAATTCGGTTGCAACTATTTATCATTTATTGAGAAAAATTTTATTTGCAAAATAAACTGGTTCGCCGCATTTTACTGACGATACGACATTGCAGTTATTGTAAATTGGTTCGGTGACAACAGCTTGTGATTAAGTGGAGAACATTCATCGAATATAACCAGGATGGAGACTATAAAATATGTCCGCAGTGCCGTGGCGGAGCAAATTTGTTGTGAATAGACTTGGCTACGAAGATTAGTTTGCAGAGACATTTTTTCGATATGTTGAGTTCGTGGGTAGGTGCACAACTGTTGCGCGTTTAGGGAAAAGTAATTCTAGATGCTAGGTTAGCTGAAGATGCTAGATAAAGACAAATACTAGAAGCAACGGTAAAGAATGAAGTAGACGACATCGGGTCCGGCCCAGCCGAACGCAGATCGGAAGACGTCGTGGAAGTTCCAGGTTGGTTCATTGGGCGCCATCCGACGACTGACAAGAGGGCTCGGGGTATTTTATGCTAACCATCGTTAGAAATTTAATTCAAAGGTCATGAACAAATGATAATGTTATTTTGCATTGATAGAAATCTTAAAATCCATTTAACGAAACTAATTGGAAAGTAATTGAAATAAATAATGTTCTGTTTTTAAATGAATGTAAAAAGATGATTATTGTGCAAAGCACGTCATTGGTGCAAGAATTTCAGAATTAGATAAAACTTTGATTTCATGCTTCTCTGTACAGAGGGCAGATCCGGTGGCAATTTTGCAGATACAGGTAAGCGAATTTTTATCGAACCGAGAACCCAACGATTGAGCCAGCAAGGTAGTGGTGTAATTCAAATACACGTAATTGTCTTGATACTTGGAATTGTTTTCCTGGCGCCCATAATAATAGGATTCATTGGTTATTGCAATTGAACAGAACCAACGACTAAGATAGACTTTATATAGTTTTCAATAGTAAATGAGATAGTAGCGTTTCAAATAGAAGAATTGTTTCACAATGAATATCCACATATCCACACAATACGCAGCAGAAAATTGAAGGAAATTATTTTCAAGTTTCTAATGCACTTTCAATAGAGAACTTAATTTAAAAAGAAAAGGAAAAATTTTGGGCAGTTCCATTTAAGCAGTTCATTTTCATTTACATTCTTGGAAGTTGAATATTATATACGAGTATAGTTTATTTCGTTAAATATAAACAAATGCAATATGCATCTTACTTTTTATAGAGAGAATATTTCCCTTTTGCAAATTCTCTACTTCAGGAATTTATATTACAGTTTACAAGAGCATGGTTTGCCATGTACTGCTATATTAAATTCCTGAGTAAATAAATTAATACTCGCTTAAATTGGTACGCAAGCTATTCTACGCGACAGTCATTGAGTGTAGTGACGAAAAGCTTCTCGCAATCGACTACGCAAATATTCAGCAGAGAAAGTATAGAAATATAGCATACTGAGCTTTTACCGCTATGATGATATATGAAATAATTTTTGCATCGTCGTGAAAAGCGAGATATGCAACTTGTGGATTAATTACGCAAAATGTCAGTTCGTCGAAAAAATTAAAAACAGTGTATTTCAAGTCATTCAGCTCACTACATATTGGGTTGTTCCGTTTTATAAAACATCAGCGTAGAGACTCGGATGGTCAAAATTCTTGACATTTCTATTATAACTGCCAATGTGCGTGGTTTTAGCATATGGTACCTCTTCCGGACTAGGGCTATTTTATTCAAGTAAGTTAATAGTATATCTTGTAATTTATTCGTTAATTTTATTTCATCGTTTAGAGAAATTATGTAAAAGATTATCGTTAAATTTACTTGCATCGTTGAGAGACAATATGTGATCGTGCGCAGAAAAACCGGCGAATTTCGGACAGAAAAAACTCTTATTGCCGGGCCCTGGTAACGAAAAATGGATCAATTTTGTTATGTACAGTACATTACTTCATCCATGTTTCCTGAGCCTTTGAACAGAAAAATTGACGGCAAAACCTCCGTCCATCCGGCCGGCCGGCCGTTCATTCGTCCGCCTTATCCAAACCATTCAGTCGATGTTCTCCAAAATTGACATTCCCTGATCAATTAAAAAAAAACTCGAAGCCCTCGTATGTTGAAACGTATATTTAGATTTGGGGAGGTTCTTTTCAAGAGGGTTTAATTACATTTTTAAAATTTACATTTTTAAATTTTCCATTGATTGATTAGTTCTTCCGGGCGCTGCGATAGCTAATATCGTTATTCCCGTAACACCAGTACATGTTTTAATCGCTGAAGGTGGCGGCGATCTCCTTTGGAGGACGCGATCCGACGACTTATCCATCAGCTTGCGGGTTTTCCCCAACAAGGTATCTCCCACCACAGGGGTACCGCCTCAGATGAGACAAGCTCTAAGCTACCGTCTGGTCTGCCGGCTTGTGTGACAATGCAGTGAATGTAAGTGTATATTATCTTTATTGAATGAAGATAAGTTCTCACTCTTGACTAAGTATTTTTTGACAAAAACAATGCGTATGTCAAGAGGCAGGGTAGTAGTAAAATTCCCAGCTTGGTATAAATATTGATATAAATATTTTCTGTAATCTAAAGTTCTGGGATACACAGGATGATTTCCCCAGAATATTATGCCATATTTCAAATGGGAATGATTCCCGAAATATCCACCACAAAAAGAAAAAAAGAAAACCCACTGAATTTCAAAGAATTCTGCACGGGTAGCATAATGCGTAATTTTGTGTTGAATTCATTTAAAGAACGTTGAATTTGGATTTTGATTGAATTGAGAGATCCAATAATTTGTTATCTTAACATCAGCCAATTGCACATCGTTTATTTTCATTGGAGTGTATAATTGCGTTGGAAATGCATTGAATACATTTTCTCTTTTATTAACGTATTACGAAATCAATTTGAACCATCCAATATTGTACTGTTTACTGCTTCTTTTTTGCGAAGAATATTCATATAAGAATAGAAACAGGAGAAACATATAGTAGGAAAAGAATAGAAATAATTGCATGTTTTTTGAAAATGTCTCTTTATTAGTTCTATTAATGTAATATATATTGTTACCTATGTATTACTGTGTTCAAACTATTAACAAGAAAATAGCTCAGGAAATTGCATCCTCATTTCTGTGTGTATGGTTCTCTGTTTTTATTCTGAATTTATTTCTGAGTTTAGTCTAGCGAGTCTAGTAGGTTTCTCTGTTTTTATTAAAATTTTATTAATACTTTTTGAAATTATTTCATATCCATTCCGAAAATGCAAATTGAATGTTCTTTTTTAATTGATGTTTCTGACAAAAGTTAGATACTTTGAAAAGAAGCCAGTACGTCACATCAACTTCTAATCAAACGAATTTTTATAAGTGGTAGTGAGAACTCTTCTCCCTTATCGTAACGAATGAGAGCGAATCGGTTTACTTCCATGAGAATATGAGAAACAGCCACGGTGTAAGATATATAGGTGTGTTCACTCCCAGTCTAAAACAGAAGCTTATATGAGGCTAGTTCTCACAGCTCTCGCTTATAAGCGCTGCGTACTTTGGGTCTCATATGGGCAAGGTCATGATTGGTCGTGATCCATTCGACAGCTCATCTCTAATTTCAATTCAGTGATTTGTCGTTTCGCGGTGGAATTGATAAATTCTAGAGAGCAGTTACGAAGATGGGTAGGAAATGTTTTGTAAAACTGTGGAATAGCCACAGTTTAAGATGTCATCTTACGATGTATATCTTACACCGTGACCAAAACCGACCATGCGCACCGTACGAAGGAAAGTACGTAGCGTACACCGTAAAGTACACCGTACGTAGGAAATAGCCTCAAACTGTCTTCAGAAAATTTGCCCCCAAGGCGGCTAGTTGACACACCTACATATCTTACACCGTGGAAGCAGCAGGACCCGCAGGCGGAATCGCCTCGTACTAATAACCTTGAACTTTTAAGGCGAGATGGCGCTTCTTTACGATTGTCCAATTTCACGACGACGCTCCAGTCCTCGGTGATGAACGTAAAGAATTGTTTGACAATCATTTGGTCGTTTATTGTCTAAATTTTAAAATGACATTAAAATTACATCTTAAAACACAACTTTAAACATTTTAAACTGCATATAACATTTCGGAGGGTTTTTTTTTATTGATTTATGTTGGTTATACATAGTTCAGTAAAATTACTACTTTAACATATGTTTGAAGGCTTACATGCTAACTTACATTCAAAACTTACTTCTAACTCTTAAATCTAACATATGGGTGAGGATGCCCTTTTGGGTCCTCTAATATGGTTCGAATTCGGAGAAGGTTTTCAGGAATATGTTGTAGGGATATCTGTTTTTTATTCTGGTGTGGTTAGGATTTATTGCGAGTCTGAAGGTTGCAAGGGAAGGGATTTGGGCTAAATAATGGTAGAAGTTAGTGGCTAGGTATGTGATGTGATGTTCAATGGGTTCTAGGCTGAGTTCTTTATGAAGCTGATGATTCGTGACAAACCATGGTGCATTAGATATTGTTCTGAGATACTGATTCTGTATGATTTGTAATTTTTTTAGATTAGTTTTTGAGGCATTTATCCAGATGGGACAGGCATATAGTAGTAATGGTCTTATGATGGATTTATATATAGCGATTGAAGAATGATATGGTAATGGGCTGTTTCTGTAGATTAGAGGTTTTAATTGCTGTAGTTTTATTTTAGCTTGTTTAACTTTTTCGTCTATGTGCTGTTTCCAATTCAGTTGAGTGTCCAAGTTTAATCCCAGATATTTAATAGGTTTGTTAGGGGGGTACCAGTTTATTGTATTGCTATTTATTGTTAGGGGGGTGGGAGAGGTATAGGGTCTTAGCGTAAATATTTTTGCCGCGGTTTTGGTTGGATTTAGTTTGATTTTGAGTTTGGATGCCCAGCTATCGAGTAAGTTGAGGTATATTTGTGTTCTATTTCTGATTTCAGTGATAGAGTTGCCAGAAGAGAATATTGCTGTGTCATCCGCAAATTGGGCAGTGTGAATGTTCATTAATTTTGGAAGATCTGCAACGTATAAGTTGAATAGTGTGGGTGAAAGTGGTGAGCCTTGAGGGAGTCCTGCGTTAATTAGTCTAGGGTTGGAATGATGATTATTGACGTTAACGGAAAAAGTTCTATTGTGGAGAAAGCTATTGATAATGGATTTTATGTAGTATGGGGTGCCAATTTGTTTTATCTTGTACATTAAAGCTTGGTGCCATGTCCGGTCAAATGCCTGAGTGATGTCAATGAATACCCCTATTGTGTGATGTTTCTTTTGAAATGCTGTGTACATATGTTCCGATATTCTTAGTAACTGGTGCTGTGTAGACAATTTTTCGGTAAATCCAAACTGTTCTTTAGGGATTGTTTTCGTTATGTGTAGGTGAGAGTTTAATCTTTTTAGTATAATTTTCTCGAAAATTTTTGATAAAGATGGCAATAAACTGATCGGACGATAGCTGTCAGTGTTTGCAGGATTTTTACTTGGTTTACAAATGGGGATAATGATAGCATGTTTCCAGGTATGCGGAAAGTAATTTGTTCTGAAACACGAGTTATATATGTTTGTAAGGGTGGCTATTGCTGGTGCAGGTAAATGTTTTAAAACAACATTATTTATATTGTCGTGGCCAGGTGATTTTTTGAGTGGTAGTTTGTTAATCATTTTTTTAATTTCGGAGGGTGATGTGTAATGTATTTTTTGGTGCGGTCCATATTCTTTTTCTAATGTTGATTTGGTTATGGTGATGTGTCCCGGATGAAAATTAGTGTTATTAACAGTAAAAGTTGAGGCAAAATGGTTCGCTAGTTCTTCTGATTTTTGGTAGGATGTGTAAGCTTTATCTGTTGCTGTGTTTATAGGAGGTATCGTATTTTTCTTCTTCAGAATTTTTCTTGTGAATTGCCATAGAGAATTATTATTTGCGCTGAGTGATTGGATTAAGTTATAGTAATGTTGGTTATTGAAGGTAGTTATAAGTCTTTTTACTATATTTGTTATTAGGTTTAATTCTCTCTTTAGTTCAGATGTTCTTAATCGGTACCAAAGTCTTCTGGTTTTATTTTTTATCGAAATTGCTTTTAATATTTCTTTGGGTAGTATTTTATGTCTGGTTGTTTTTGAATTCGGTGGAATAGTTAATTGTGTATTTTTTAGCGTGGAGTGTATTAATTCGTTGAAGCGAGAGATTGATTGATCTATTTCCAACGGTGTTTCTAATATCTTTATTTTGGGCAGAGAATTTCTTAGAGTTTCTTGAAATTTTTGCCAATTAATTTTTAATAAAGTTGGTTTTGGGGCGGGGGCGTGTTGCGGTGTGAGTTGGTGTGTAGTAATAATTACCGGTATATGGTCGGAGTCGAGTTCGAAAATAGGTGTTGAATAGAATTTAATATTAGTATTTGTGATGCCTATGTCAAGGATGTCCGGTTTCCGAGTGGGATCCCGAGGGTGATATGTTGGTTCCGATGGAGTCAGTATTCTTAGGTTTGTAATGTTTAATAGTTGTGCTAGTATTTTTCCGTTATGATTATTTGTTTGACATCCAAAGCTTAAATGTTTACAATTGAGGTCACCTAACAGCAATGTTTTCTCGGTAGGGTGAAATAAATTAGAAAAATTTGCATTTAGAATTTTGGCTGTTGGGGGCTTATAAGCTGTTATTATTTTCCATGGTTGGGCGTTAATATAAATTTGGATAGCGACAGATTCGATGCCTGGTGTGTCGGGCAGTTTAATTTGGTGGTGGTTGAGGAAACTTTTGACCGCGATAAGTACACCTCCTCCTTTATTTCCCGTTCTATCAGTTCTATATAAGTTATAACCTGGGATAAATAGTTTATTTTTAATATTGAGGTGTGTTTCGGTGATACAAGCTACGTCGATTTTATGATGGTGCAAGAAATGAATGAGTTCTGTTTTTTTATTATTGATGCTGTTGGAATTCCAATTCATGAAGGAAATATTATTACTGGGTTGTGTTGGCATTGTTATTCCTTAAATATGCAGTGACTGAATTTTGAATGGTGTTGATGATGGAAGGGATTAAAGAATTTATAAAATTAATGATACAAGATGTGATTGAATTAATTATTGTATTGAGAATAGGATTATTAGAATCAGAATTTTGTGGATGAGGAGTTGGCTGGGAGTGCGTGCGGGAATTTTGAAAGTTGGATTGGATTCTATTATTCACATTTGATATATGGGTGAAGTTTCGGAGATTGCTAGTTTGGGGTAATTCTGGGAAAGGTTCTCTGGATTGGTTTGGGGGAGAAGGTGGTGGAGAGGATTGACTGTTTTGACGGTTTACATTACTAAGATTTTTGTTCCGAACATAGTTTTTTCTTTCAAGGATTTCTTTAAAATAGTTACAGTTTGGGTTTCGTATGTCCGCACGGTGGTTTCCGTTGCAGTTCGCACAAAGAGGGGTTTCATCTTTTTGGGGGCACGTCACAGAATAGTGATTTCCGGCACAAAAAGCACATTTGATGACATGATTGCAGTTATTCTTCGTGTGGCCGTAATCTAAACATCTTTGACACTGCAAGGGACCTTGAGGTTTTCTACGTCTTTCTGTTTTCACACGGTGATTACATATTTGCACTATAGCTAGAATTGTTTCTATTGGCTCGGCTCCGTTGAACTCAGCGGCCACCACCGGGATAGGGTTATTGTCTTTTAATAGTCTTGTAACTTTGATAATTGATGGATGACGCTGTTTTAAATCTGAGAATATTTCTAGTTCCGAAATAGTCTGATGAACATTTTTAAAAACGACTGAATATTTTTTATTGGATGGATCTTTGAACGAATGAAAGTTTCTCTGGGTTTGAATTAAATATTTAATTATGCTACGAAAGTCTGTAGATGTGTTAGGGCTGATTTTAACTTTGTTGTTTTTAATGTCTGCTACAAAATTTGGCGTTACTTTTGATTTTAGTTCTTTGATGAAATTATTAACTTGAACGATGTGGGCAACAAATATTGGTGGGATTCTATTTGGCACACTTATTTGATCTTGTTGATGATTTTTTAGGTACTCGAACCTTGTGTCCTCGGGCATGGTATCTTTATCAGCAAGCGGGCCAAAGCTGTTTCCAACAGGGACGTTATATTGTAGGTCACCATTATGTTCACCATCACCATTATGATCACTATAATTGCTGGATTCCGCACTTTTTTTTTTATTCTGAAAGTCATCAAGTTCACCTACTGACCTTTTTCTGTTCACCGCACCTTGCAGTGGAAGATGTTGCTCCATGCTGAGTAAAGTTGCAGTTGACTGGGTAGCCTCCGTGCTACCTTCAATGCTGTTCTGGGGCGGGGCCATGCCGAATCCCTCTTCCATGGCGACCTCTGATGATAGAATTAGCGGCGTCGAATTTTCGTCGCCGTTGATGAAATTGTTGATGTCACTGTTGTGAAGAGTTATCAGGGCTTGACTAATAGCATGCCCTGTTGATGGGTCAGTGCCACAAGACATAGACTGGTTACTCGTTTGCGTGAAACGTTCACTGCGAGCACCAGTCTCTGTTACTTCGCACTGCGGGAACACAAACACTAGGCACTGAGTTCACTGGCAGACCAACCAAGCGCTACTGAGCGCTAGCAAAGAATGAGCAGCGGAGCTCGACACGTCCGCACACCACCGCTGCTGAGCTACGAGTGACAAGTTGACTGAAGCGATACGTTTCGGAGGTAGGCATTATTTACTCCATCTTCAGGTTCTTACAGGGGTAAAGGCCGCTTCGTGGCTACCCTGTCCGAGAGCTTTCATACCTCATTTGAAAATTTGTCTTATCGCTGTAAATATGAAAGTGGTTTCCGCGAAAGTCAGAACGCCAAGAAGCGGCCTTTGGGCCAACGAGCAGAAATTGTTAATAGATTGAAAGCATGCTCTTCATGTGGGTATTTGAGGTTCTTATTTCTTTACTGATGTATTTTTGAACGTTTGACTTGCTACATTTGGTTCTTCGTATTAAGTTTGGTTGTTCAATTGGGATTCTATGTTTTACGAGAATTAACGACACATGACTCTAATTTTAGTGTTTTGAATGAATATTTTAAATGTTGAAGAAAAAGAGAATCTTCTGTAGGGGAATCATGAATTAAAATCAGTTACAGAATCAATCAGAAAAATTAATCCGGTTTGGATCCCCGTTATCCGCCAGACAAAACCAAAACCTATTTTCAAACAAACACGTGACAGTAGTCGCATAGGAACGCGAAAACATAACAGTCACGAACACGCAGCGAGCGTCTCCGCCACATCGCCCGATCGGAACCTATCAACAGCCGGCCGCCACCACAGTCCCGCTGGTACGAATATCCCCACGGAACGGGCGGCTCCATCAGTCATCCGGGAACCATCGAAGTGGATTCTTCGCCCGAGACATCGCCACTGAGGATGTCCGTCGCAGTTACGGACGAAACGTTTGGAAGTATATTTTCCTATAGACCACGGCCCCCTAGCCCGGAAGAAAATGTTGATTACAACTCCGGCCGCGAAAGCCTACATTATTATATAGCCACAGAATCGTCATTCAGTACTTTCTGGCTGTTTGTAATATAATTTTTGAAGAAATATATTTGTATGAATTAAACATTTTCTACAGAAATCTTTGACTTAGCCTGTCATTGCAGTATCGTCTTTGAAATACTTCATTAATTTTTACTTTCCCGTATACGAACGTATACACGGAGTGATATACATAGTATAGGGAAAGTTATGTAATGCTGCGCGAAAAAATGGCCAATTTTCAGCGGAAAAAAATTAATTGCCGGGCCATGAAAACGAAAAAGTGGTTAAAACCAGTTGCTTAATTAAGAAAAAAATCCCCTAACACGTGGTGTAGCCAGAAACCCTGTTTTCTAGGTCCTTGATACCGAAAACCCAATTGAAAGGAAAACGTCCGTCTGTCCGTCTGTGAACACTGCTAGCGCCTAAACCATACGTACGATTTCTTCTAAAATGGATATTCCCCGGTCGATCTGGTTCTAGTCGAAGCTTTGAGATTTTGAAAACGGTTCTTCAAAATTTGAGTACTTTATATGAAGCCCCCCGGGGATTTTCAAAATTTTCTCAATAATGGCTCCAAATTTTCTCTTTAAATTTCTTGTATGAATAGAGTAAAATACACTTATTAACTTGGCATAGATCCGATTTTCTCGGATAACTCTGAATTTTCGAAAATTGTGAAAGTTTGAATTTTTTTCGGCGTCTTTCTCCAACTACAAAATTGAAGATTTTGAGATTTTTTCATCAAATAAAATTTGTTCTGCATATAGAGTTCTTTCATAAAGGTCATGTAAATGTTTTTCAAAATTTTAGTAGTTTTCGTGCAATATTGCGTGCAATATGTGCAATTTTAAAAAATTACAAAAACAAGATTTTCTCAAAAATGGCACCAAATTTTTTCTTTAAACTTTTGGTAGGGATGGTGGTAAATGTACTCTATCAGATGACATAAAAGCCATATTGCTGTATAGGTTGGTTCTTTCAAATATTACAAAAATGTAAATTTTTTCTCATGTTTCTCATGTCGATAATATTTACATTAGCGGCGATTTTTTCACACTATTATATTTACGAGTACATGTGCTTTAAATAATGTCAAGTAAAGTTTCTCGAAAACACAACTGTTTTCTGTGAAAAGTACCTCAAGATTTCGCATTTTCAGAAACGCTCAAACGCCATTTTCTCACATATGGATGCAAATTTTTGTTCAAACTTTTGTAACGGATAGTGCTACTTACTCTCTTTAGTATAGCGTAAAGTTTATTTTGAGTTATTTTTTGTTTTTTTCAAAAATTACAGATATGTAATTTTTTTGAAATATTTCTCACATCTTTAAAATGCAAATTACCAGCAATTTGTAAAGATTATTATATTTGTGAGTGTAAGTGCTTCAAATAACTTCAAATAAAGTATTTTGAGAACTCAAACATTTTCTGTGAAAATGAGCTTCAAATTTCGCATTTTTTGTAGCGCTAAAACACCATTTTCTCTTAAACGGCACATAATTTTTGAAAGAAAATTGCCATTTAGGACTAGGTTTTTGTGTTATTTAATATTCTAAAATTAATATTTTCGTTCTACCAACAGGAAGACGAAAAATTAAGAAAATGACAAAAAAGTGTACTTTTGGCGGTGATAGATGACAGCTGGCAAGAAAGAATTTGTGGCAATTCCGAATAGCTAGCGAAGACCCAAGAAAATAAAAAACTAATACGGGAAAGTCTGTGCCATTTTGTAGCACCACTAGTTGTTATCTAATGTTAGTGCAAACGACAACAAACGAAGGCAATGTAAATAGACGTTTTATTATCTGAGCTCATAGACTTCCAACGATGTTGTTTGCGTTTTGAAACATTACGGCATGGAGAGAGTAGAAACAGCATGCACTGACCGTTATATTTCACAAACGTATGAAAAAGAAATTTAACCCTCAACCGGCATATTCATATTTTGTTACACAAATGGGACACTGGGGTCTCACACACCGCATTAATTAATAGACGTTTTAGACGCTCTTTATGACTTAAATATTTTTATTTTACAAAGCTAATGAATATTTTTATTCACAAAGATATACATTTTCATTTCAGAACATATTTTTCACTCCTTTCTATTATTAACTCTTTGTTCATTTAGGTTCAGTGCACTCCACATATTTGGGCGATCTGTGCTCATCGCAAACATTTCTCTAACGAAACAAAACCGATATTACTTATTAACCATTGCGTTAACATTTCCTACCATTTATATGATTTTGTACTTAATTACAAATGGTTTAAATATACAAAATGCTAGTACTTCAAGTTAAAAAATACCTACGCAAATGGCTCAGTGGGGTGCGCGACACTTTGAATCTACTTCAAAATAACAGACACTGACGAACGTAACACATATCAACAATGAAATGAATCACTATGATAGATGAACTAATTAACGAATTAATGTGAGTAGAGTGATAATGAAATTCAGACGAATGTTATAAAGAAATGGTGGAATGAGACACAAAGGAATCTGACAACCCAGAGAAAAGTTGCCGACAACTCGCATTAGGAACCACAACTTTCAGAAGGCTTGGCCTAGAATTGAACCCGGGTCCCAGAGGTAATGATCGGATACATTAGACAAGAAAAAATAAAATCAAACATTCTCACCTCCCTTACTTCAAAGAGCTCTGAACTCGAGAAAGGTTATGAATTTATACACGGCTATATTAATTGAATCCATAAAAATTAAGTTGTAAACCTATCGTCTTAAATCACTGAAAAATTACACGTGAAGCTCTAGAATAGTATATTTTTCAACAAGCAATTCTACGCGAGTAGAAGATTATACTTTCTCTATAACTTTGAAATTGGTTTGGTAATTTTAAAATACTAAATGAAACCATTCGATAAGTTTTATTTTTGAAATAATGTTACATTCATTGTACATTTTACTTCATTATTTGAATATCTGATAACATTAACTACAAACAAGTAAAGAAAACAAGTATGACAAACAGTTTAGATTTACTTTTTGGAAAAATTAATTGTGAAATTAGAGCAATTGGTAATATTTATTATCGAGGGAGTTCACTATTGAATTGAGCCGATGTCATTTAAAACTAATGTAGAATTACTAGTAGAACAAGATGTTTCTTGTATACGAATATTTTGAAAGATAACTATATTACGTTCTTCTGATTGCAGTACACTGTTCGCGGTAGACATTTTGTTTGACATAGAATCATCCAAATAACTTTCCGTTACCACATAACCTTCCTAAAAATCACCAACTCGCATGCTGTTTCGTGCGACCAGCCGCGGCAGAGTGCGCAGAGCTGTTGCTCTCTGTAGGCGACTGCGAGAACCCTCTGCCGTGTAGAATGAACTAAGACGAATGTGATTGGTCGACAGCCGTGTGAGACTAATATTCTCACACGGCTTGTAAAATCGTCATCATTACTGTATTCTAGGTCTGTCAAATGGAGCACGTACGCGCTCGGAGCACGCTTGCGCTCTGCAAGGGCGCGCAGGGCCCGCGGCTAAGGAAAGCCCGCGCTCCGATTTCTCAGAGTTGCAGAGTAGGCAGCCACGGCGGGACGCAAGAAGACGTATAACAAGTTTCAGTCTCAGTACGCTCTTGATTTCTTCTGCAGTGAGCGCGGAGGTAATGTGACTTCTTTAATATGCAGAACATATTTAATAACAAAAAGAGCAGTGTTAAAAGGCGTTACGATATCTTCCATGGATACAAATTTTGTCGGAGAAGATCGCCAAAAACCTGGTGGCGCTTCTAAATAGTAAGCTTCATTATTTTAATTTAAGCCTAAGTTTTAGGTTATAACAAATGCAGAAGTAGTGTTACGTTTCATTATGCAATAATTGTTTAAGTGTTTATCACTTTTTTTCCTCCGAAAGATATGGACATCATATTTTTTTTAAATGTTTATTGTCAATAATAGTGACAACGTGCTTCTGAAATTATGTCGTTTAATAATTATCTTGATATAGTATACATTTTGGTTTGTATATTTTTTAAATATTCATTTAAATTATTTTTAATAGATCTTATATACTGCATTCTCTTAGTAGAAATTAGCGTTAATGTTTCCTTGGTGTAATGATCAAAGCTCTACGTAAAACAGTCGCTGCGTCCAGACACAAAGAGTGAAACAACATTTGCCACACAAGCAACGGGTGAAGGTTCTTAAGTCAAAAATATTAGTTTGGAGAAAACAAGGGTTAGATTTTTGAGCCACCGCTTGTGCCTACGCTAAACGCTATTTCTTAATGTTTTTTCTCGTTAAGAACGCAACATTTGAATTCGGTCGTTTTACTATAATAAAATATACAGATGGTAACAGTCTTGTTTTTACAGTGCATAATTTGCTCAAAAACATTAATTTTAAGTGGAAAATTAATACTAATGAAAAATATATTACAAGATAATTGAATAATTCCAGTTAAATAAAATGTAACTTTGTACACTTAGAAGAAATGACCTTCAATTTAAAATTCACCAACACATTTAGTCACTCGGGAACTACCCGCTAGGAAGGTTTCTAAGCTACTAAATGTGCTGGTGAACTTCAAATTCAAGGCAGTTTCGTCTAGGTGTATAAAGTTACATTTTATTTAACTGGAATGATTCAATTACCTTGTAATATATTTTTCTTTAGTATTAATTTTCCACTTAAAATTAATGTTTTTCGAGCAAATTATGGACTGTACAAACAAGACTGTCACTAACTGTAGATACTTAACTTGTAGTTTCAGTACTACAAGTACAACATTGCCCAAAATTGACTTGACAACTTTTACCCCGTGACCAGAGATTTACGGAAGAGAGCCTCGTACCTTATAGGTGAGCAGGTCCTCGACGACGCAGGCCAGCGTCGCCTCGCGGCCCACGGGCGCCGTCACGTTGTTGATCAGCTCCCCGAACTTGGGCACATCTGCAACAGCACCCAGCACTCGCCTCAGACACACTGCGCGGCGCTGGCCACCCGCCGCCAGGGGCGCTGCTCTCGCCCAGCACGACGCGCTCTAAGCTCTTCTATTTATATTGCCATTTTTCTAACTCTGCCTCTGAAGGGTCCGTCTTCACAATGGAATATGTCATGGTATTTCGCGTCTTTCTCAGTCACGCCGCTAGGTATCGCATGATCGCGACCATATCAAGCAGTGCTTGCGATCATGCCAGTCCTAGCCGCAGGACTGAGAAAGGCGCAAAGTGCCCTGTGATATTCCATCGTGGCCACAGAGGCTCGAGAGGCAGAGTTAGAAAAATCGCAGTATACTACCTCAATGGATTTAAGCTCATTTTCACTGTATTTAGAAAGCAGCGTCATAAGTAAGCTGTGGATTTTTGCCTATTTGCCGATTTTTATCCTTCAATTAAAAACGCAGTATTTTAGGTTACTTATCCATTTTCAAGCATTACGTATATTAAAATATAATACTACTAATGACTCAAAAAGAGTAAGTAACCTAAAATACTGCATTTTTAATTGAAGAATAAAAATCAGCAAATACGCAAAAATCCGTAGCATAGTCCTAAGAGACAACAGAAGGACTTGTAATAAAATACATTTCCAAAAAATTTACAATTACTTTCGTACACAACCCAGAATGTAATGAGAAAAATCTTACTCTTTATTATTAATGCTAATAAAATACAATAATGACTCGATTACATTAACTTACTGGTGCACCTGTCACACATTTTTCATTTCGATTGTTACTTTTCACTTACAATGTTGCTTTCGGTAATAAAAATGTCCCTACATAAGCTATATAAAATAGTTATTGATTAAACCAGGAGTGCAGTATTCCCGTGGCGAATATTTTTACAAATGCGATGCAGAAAGGGTAATTTCCAGTAATCATAATACACATAAGCATTTACAATGTGGATTTATTAAACGGGAGAGTATACCTTGTTCCTTTATAATTGAAAACTAAGAAGGGTGCTTATTAAAGATTCTAATTCTGATAAAGTGTAAGTGGTCCAATGATCTAAACCATCCGGTATTCAACAGAGCGTTATATCATTGGTGGAGCTATTTTGATATCATTGTAGGATATCGGATACTCGTCAATCGGTAAATTGAAACCATTTGCTGAATTTTCAACCAATATACAACCAACATTTTGTATTGCTAGTTATACATCTACTCTATGTAATCCACTTAAAATGAAATTTATTACAGAGATTTTTTAAATTCATTATAAAATTTTCGTTTTATTAATTATTTCATTTAGTTCTTGTTTTTGAAATTCTCAGATACGTAAAACAAGGATAAATGAAGTATAATTTGTTTCTTCCCACATTTAAAATATCCTAGATTATCTCATTTCTGATTGTCTAAAAAATAGGAATTATCAGAAAATAATAATACATTCTTTCCTTTCCTGTTTTCTGCTTTTAGAGGTTTAAGAGTCAGGAGAGACAAAAGATATCTGTTGCTTTAATAATGAAAATAAATTACACATCCTCATTGGTTATCGTTCATTGACTTCTCTAGAATGAATACAAGCAGTATTCTATTGAATTTCTAAGTTACAGAATTCACTCGTTTTAGTTTCGTCATAAAATATCATTTTATATGAAAGGCTATTTAATTAACAATATTTATTGTTAAATTGATTGCAGACGACGTGGAATAACATTTATCACAATTTGCTTATTTATGCTTATCATAATTAAATAATCTTGCACAACATGGAGTTCATCTTTGATAGAGTTGTATAACGACTTACAGAAATGCCTATTGAGGTCCACTCAACTCGCTATTTACAAAATGGTCAAGGGAAAACTGAAACAAACTCTTTCTTTTCGAGAATCTTCATGAAACACTTGTAGTACTTACAAGTGCAATAATGTTAACGAATCGCCGGAAATGAAAATACAAAATACGTGAGAGAGATGTCAAAATTATTACGTCTGGGTAATTAAAAATCAGCAAAATATTACTTATGTCATGTTATACAATGCATTTTGTACTATCCGGGGAAAAAGTAAGAAAAAGCTAGAGCCGTTTTTGAGAAAATTTTGATTTCAATATTGTTTAATATTGAACCGATTTCACACACATTTACTGGAAAAGTAGTAAAATATTAAAAAATATACATGACAGTAATAAAAGAATTGTGGAGAAAAAATATTTGAAGGAAAAATCGTTACCTTCAATATTGTAATTGTAGAAAAACACCAAAATGTTTTCTTTCCTTTATTCTGGGCTCTCTTTTCGGTTTTGCTCTACTCTCTTCAAAGCTACCATCTTTTGAAGCCTAAAAGTATTGTTTTTACGCTTCTTCAATTTTGCGTTTTTTCAAATGTATACAAATTTCTGTTAAGGTAAATATTGACGACGTGAGAGAGATGTTTAAAAATATTATATTTGTGAAAATAAAAAAATAAACAAAAGCATACAGTAAAATGGCGTTTACGTCATCTTATACAGTGCATTTAGCATTATCCGAAATATTAGTTGTAAGAAATGGAGCCATTTTTGAGAAAATCTCTCTTTTGATATTTTTTAATATTGACCTAATTTTACTGAAAAATCGCGCAAACAAAACTAAAATTGAAAAAAAATCGCATGACATTGATAAAAGAAGTAATTGTGAAGAACAAGTTTCATTTAAAGAAAAAATCGCAATCTTCTATATTGTAGTTGTAAGAAGGGTCTATATAGTAGTTCAAAAGGGTGAACATTCTCTTGTCTGGCGTAATTTCCATTGCATCCAGTACATCACGAATTACTCACTCTTCCGCGAATGCTTCACGGGTTGCCGCCAAAAGCAAACTTTACAGCTGTCTACACACGGAGGAGTTCCCACAACGACAATCTGTGGCCAAGTAAATGCGCTCCCGTGTGCCCTGGCACGTCATTTAAAAAGCAACCTAGCGACACACCCACCACTAAGTTACATTATTTACATTACATAGTTCACTTCACCACGTACTGACCAATCGCATCACAGCAGTAGCAGCGCAAATCAGCAAGGTGCAAATTAGTCACAAGAGATTAATAGTCACAACTGTATAACTAACATTTATACAATTATATTTGCGTGTAACGTAGTCATTTTCTAGTGTGAGTTTTCACACAAATATTCCCGCTCATATTTGCAAATTAAAATCTGAATTTAAAAGGCAAAATATTATTGTAATAAACCTTTTGTTTTTTCATAAAGATGTATTACATCCACGTCTCCCGTGATTCTCTTCTCCACTGCTGATTTCTTCTGGTGCTGCGTGAAAACAACGGTTTTTTGTCATAAATGAAGTCTTCCGCGGCGAGAGTTGAGATTTCGGCTGTCTGGGTGACGCCGCATACCAGGCTGTGTAGCCGACGTTTCCACCATTTTTTTCGAGGTCTTCATCAGGGCTGGACTGCGCTGTCCGGACTGCGCTGCGCTGGACTGAATTGAACCGGACCGGACTGGACTGCGCTAACCGGACTGCACGGACCAACGTCTACGGCAGACCTGCACACCATTTTGCACTTTCACTGACCTCAGGAGCTGCGTGCGGGAAACTCGGGTGCAAATGAGAAAATCGATGAAGGGTGGGGACGAGACCCAATCTAGGAGTGGGGACCACCAATCAGAATGCGCAATTCGAAAGATAGCGCGTTAATTTAAAGAGCAATCGGCAAGAACATATACCGTTCAAGTAATAGTCTTTTGTATTATATTGCAAATGTTTGTTCTCGGTATATGATTGGGCGAAATATGAAACTACAACGAATTATACATATTAGATTTCGACACCTAGTATTATAATTGCTTGTAGGGCTTATACTGTAATTCATTTTGCTACGATGTAATCACAAATTTTGTGTTGTGCTAAACACAAAATTTTGTTATTGAATTGTCTTTGTTTGGTGATCACAGCAATAAACTATTTTTCATTAACTATGTTTAATTGAATAAGACGGTTCTCTGATAGCAAACACATATTGTTTTTAAAAAAATCATGATTATTTTCTGTTCTAATTTCTGACAAGAATATGGAGTCGTTTACGAGATCGTATAAAAATATAAAGCCCTTTGCATTCTATTTAACCAATACCCATGATTATCTTATGATTGTCCGTAACATATCGTCACAGGCGTTTGCTCGTTGATCTCTTTTATTCAGTTTCACAATGGGGAAAAATGGTCACAAATATGCTATTAAACATTACCCTTCTTGGAATTGACACATATTCTATTTTTATGTCAATCTTCATGTAAGAGTTTGCTCTCATGAATTTGTTCATTTTTCTATGATTTGGAGATTATAACATTCCTGGTGAACAATCAATTATTAAATTGCAATTTTGTGTTAGATAGAATTAAATAATATTTTTTCTTATACATAAGCATATATGTTAAATCTATTGCTTTAAAATAATGCTTAAGTCACAATGAGCATGTTATTTTCTTTAAAAAAATTAGAATATCAAAATACATACAGTGATGGATACAAAGATGGATATACAAAAGTAGTGCACAGAACGTAAACAGTGAATTATTACCCTGGTAACTTGAAATACTAGACATAATCCATTTAAACAAATGGGCATTTAATTTTGAAGCATGGATCATTATTAGACGCCCAGGTATTCAATCTACGCGCCGCGTCGTGCTACGTCAGAATTCTCCCCTACCCGCAAAGCTTCCTACTCCCCACTACTTGCACTTTCGGTGCTGCCATGGACAGACGATCGGCTCGCAAGTGCAGAATGCCAACGGGAGCAGGCGTTGTGGAGGTCTGGCCTACGGGATGACGTCGCGTACAAGGCTGTATAGCCAATATTTCGACCAACTTTTTCGAGGTTTTCAGCAGGGCTGGTCAGCGCAGACCAGCTCTGACGCCGCATACAAGTCTGTGTAGCCGACGTTTCGACCACTATTTTCGATGACTTCATCAGGGCTGGTCTCAAATGTGACAAATGTGTGCAAAAATCATCAGACCATCCCTGATGAAGACATCGAACGAGATGGTCGAAACATCGGCTACACAGCCTGGTACGCGGCGTCACCCGGACAGCCGAGATCCGTATTTTGTCGTAGCTAATTTTATTACATTTTCACTAGAATAATGTGAACGGGGAACGTTATTCTGGAAACGGTAGCTCAGTGGATTTCCGGAATCAGTTGACAGCGCCACGAGCAAGCGACGTCGCGCAGCGAAGGGGGCGCTAGGCGACTGACGGCGAGCGACGCGACGGTTGGTCGTGGCCCGCCCGGAGGCTTCCGAGGTTCGCAAACGCGGCGCGCGGCAACCGCTCCCCGGCCTTTTTTAAATTAATTAATTAATTTATTTATTTACTAGGAAAACCCAGCAGACCATTGTTCTGCCCTTCATCTCCCTCTTCCCCCTCCCATCTCCGTTTCTCACTGTCTCTCCCTCCCTGCCTCCCTCACCATGTTCTTGTCTGTCTCTGTGTCTGCCGCTCTCTGTCCCTCTCATTCACATTTACTTGCAGATTCTGCACGTCTCTGAGGAGATGAGGTAATATCGGGAAGCGCCGTACTAGAAAAATGTAATAGAATGTTCAGGAAGAGTGCATTCTGTAGATTACGGTGTGAAAAACGTTTCTTTGAGCCCTTTGGCCTCAATATTTTAGTTTTAACACCCTAGAACACCTCGTCTAGGAGTTACTTAATGATATAGATTGAAAATGCTGCCGAGTTTGTTGCAGGTTGCATTTAATGTGAATATGTAGGCCATGTAGTGGAGTTACAACAGAATTAACAACGCATAAATCTTCTCGGTGAAAAAACAGGTAGAAGTGCCAACTTTCACGGAGATCGGTCCAACGACGTTGGTGGTTAGCTCTTACATACATACCAACATCCTGTTTATATATATATATATATATATATATATATATATATATATATATTTTCTGACGCAAACCCGCCCTGAACTATAACAATTTAATGCCCTCCACAATTGTTGAGCGCCATGGCGGTGCGCAGATATCTGTTCTTGCGAGCTATTGTTACCTTTGGGCAGTAGGATCTTTTTGGGTATTGAGAGCCAATCCAAACAAGAACACATTAACAGTTAAACAGGGTTTAATTGCCTCAAAAACCCACTACGTCTACTAAAAAATCATCATCATACATAAACTTCAATGCAACATCAAACACACAAAAATATTCACGTCAAAAGAACAAAGACAAATTCGAGACTCTTCAAAATTTGCACACTCAAAGAACTAAGGAATTCTTTTGTAACTAAATTTTGGCCAAATTTATCTCCAATTCTAATCAAACAATTCGTGATCTTTAAATTAAGATTGGCAAATTTTCTTGCATAAAGTTACACGAAAAAAACCGCGTGCGATAGGGCACCACTCTCTCTACACTTCAGTTGCAACTATGAATAATAAATTAACTACATTCTATTTACAAACTCTTGAGGTAATAAAGCATCAAAAGTGGCTCGTGCGTTATGAATCACAAAACGAAAGTTGTATTGCCTCCAGAGTCCACTACTTCCACATATTTTTCTCTTTTAAATTTCCCTTAGTGCGACGCGAACTTGACCTAGATTTTCGTGCTCGAACAGTTACCTTCCCCCTTCCGCTCAGCTGGCCTTGCGTTCGGGGGCTGGCTGCCGCACGGACACCGATGGCTCGTGCAACCAAAGTCGACACCTCGCCTCCGTCGACTCGTTGCCTCCTCGCGTGCTTTCTCTATTCTGGTCTCGGTGCCGTTTCTTCTCTCTTCAGCTCCCGGCCCCTATTCTTCTCTCTTCTGCTCCCGTCTCCGACCCCTCGTCCAATTGCGAGTGGTATACGCCCGGCTCCAATCTCGTCCAGCACGTCCGTTGTACGCGCCCGATGCTTTCCGTTACGCCGGCGTGATATAAGACTCTCGCCTCACGAAGCACCTCGTGCCAGTCTCTCTCCTGCTGCAGATTATATCCGGCTAAATCTCAGCGCGAACTACTATCGCAATTTAATAGGCGAATTCACCACTGTGTCGTAACTGGAGAAAATTTTCTCGCAACATCTAATAAAATTCGCGGACGACAGACTAGTACGTCTCTCTGACGTTGGACACTCCTAGCTAACGTCGTTACGGCGAATAATGCCAATACCAAAAAGCAACCGTTGGGTCGGCGATCCGGAACCAAGAAGACGCTTCCGCTCGCGGGCTTGCGTTTTATGTGCTCTTCATGGTAGGGGTAACGCGGCGTCTCCCCCCTCTCCGGCTGATGTACGTCATTTTCGTCGCGTCGTTCAGCGGACGCTGCGGGCGACAGTCTTCTCGGCCGCGGGCGCGCCCTTTTCGAAATGCCCGCGCTCTCTTACCCGTTTTATTATCGGCGTTAGTATGATGTGTGCGCACGTATGACGAACCTCCACACATGTGTTCGTCACAAAATATATATATATATATATATATATATATATATATATATAATTTTTGAAGGTCTCTTTTCAACATCTTGGTCATATAGGGACCACTGTACCTTTTAAACTGTAGGGCAGTGGTGTCAAGATCTGCTACTGGCGCCAGTGGCACTCCTCGCGGCACCGTGCCATGCCACGAGCTTCACTGCTCTCGGGAGAGGAAACTATTAGTAACCCCGCAGTTTTAAAATAGTAATGGCGTTCTCTTGCAGTGGGGATATGAACTGCGTGGAGAAGCGATTTCGTCGTGGCACTGGTGTCACGGACTCTCGCTGGTGGCAACGACCTTGACAACACTGCTGTAGAGGGCACACGTCAGTATGACACGAACACACCCATGCCCGAGGCGGGATTCGAATCCGTGACCCTCCAGTCCGAGATCACTAATGCACTACTGGCTTAACGATCTCGGCCGTCGCACCGACAATCCCCGGCCTTATCTGCAGCGCTCAGCTTCAACGTGCACTTGAAGCGGCTGTTTTTCGCAGACTGCAGTGCTCTATTATTGACACCAAAGAAAGTAAAATATTTGATTATTTTGATTTTAAGGTTGTATTATATTATGTAAATACTGTAGTAATTTCATACTTTAAAATTTACTTAAAATTGTTCATTTTTGCACACGAGATAATGATGCTAAACAATTCAGTAACTTATTTTTTGGGCATTTTTATTTCTTGTTTTTCTTCCTTCAATTTTGTAGAAATTTTTTTATCTTTTAATTCTTGTAGAAATGCTAGACATTTCGAAATTTGTGGGTTATTATTTCTCACACTTGTTAAACGTGCAGTACATAAAGAAGGGACGAGTTACTGTATAAGATTTATGCTCGGCCATTTGTTTCATACGATAATCTGTGATTTGTTTGCTGCAGTTGAGTTAAAATGCTGCGCTCTATCTTCCACATAATTTACTTGAACACGATGTAATTTTCATTGTAAATGAATGCGAAAACGCTCGTATGAAACTTCGCTGTAGAAATTAAATATGTCCAACTTTCCAGAAAGGGACCTAATGTTTTCGCAAAAACGAGCACTTTGTGAGCCGCCAGTCAGCGAGGCTGATGCTGTGTTTCCTCCCTCATTAGGGAGAAGAGGTTCTCATCTCCAGTCCCTTTGTTCAATTACCTTCTTGTCAACTTTCCTCGGCGTAGAAATGTCAGCCTAGTAAGTGGGTTATGTCGAGTCGCAAGTAACTACCCAACTTTCTGGATATCGGTCTCCCGCCTCATACGCGCTCATGAGCACCTAAGACCCCGAGAAATGCAGTGACGTCACTCGCTCGGGGAGAGCAACGCCAGGGCATTTGAAGGCAAAGATAAAGCGCTACGGCTGCAGGAAACTAGGAAACTTTAACGGGCAATCCCGCCTTGATCCCTCCTGGCATTGATTCATTTCAATCCGCATTCTTACCCCGGCCCGGCGTCTGCCAAGGTCCCCCCCCCCGCCAGAAGGCCACGGGGAACAAACGGACTGTAATGAGGCGGCAATTTTATGCTTCGGCTTTAACGGCAATAAAAGCAGACGCGCCGCGGCAGTGGGCCTTGCCGTTGCGTGGCGCGACGCCTTACCGGGAACGGCGACGGGGCTCCTCGTCAAATTCGCGCGAGATCCGTCACGCGGAACGCAGCCCGATCCGATACAGCGTATCTGCCCTCGCGAACAACGCAATCTATTCGCTAAAAATGGAGCTTTGTGCGGGACGGCCGACTTTTGTTTGCGACTGTACCTAGTAAATTTCTCTTATCTCGCGCTGCAGCCGCCGCAAGCAGCAAATCCCCGGGCCGATGGCAGGCGCAGGCGGCGAGTCATCCGAACGATAGCGCAATTAGCGGCCTTTCTCTCACTCTCTCTCGCTCTTTCTTTCTCTTGCTCTTCCGCGTTTTTCGCTTCTTTCTCGGATTTTCCCTTCCCGCCGCCGCTGCCGCGTCCTCCGCCTCTGGTGACAGGTGGGCCTACCCCGTCACATCAAGGAGTGTTTAACTTGTCACCTCTTTGTCATGGCGGCCCCCGAGGGACAGGGAAGATCTCTCTCCAGGTCGCGTTTAAAACGCGAGTACAGTTCGCAAATGAAATGAAATTGTTTAGCAGAAAACACTTCCGGGAAGACGGATCGTAATTGTAATGGAGAAGTTATGTTGCGTTGGAAGTAGCAACGCGGCGCGCGGTCTTGTGACAGAGTTCCGGGAAGGGGCAGGTGGACATGTTATTTGCCGAGGAGGCTGAAGACCTGCTGGACCGGAAGAAGAAGAAGAAGAAGAAAAAGAAGAAGAAGAAGGAGTGGGGGAGGGCGGTGACGTGAGCCAAGAGGTGCGTGGGCGTTTCCTGCAGAGGCCGTCAGGCGGACGGTTAGCAACAAACTTTACAGGAGACTTGATATTAAATAAAGCGCGAAGCAATGAAGTGAACACTTTTAAAAACTCGAGAAGAAAACTTTAGTCAGAAAATGTTGCTGTGAATATAACTTACAACTTTTATGAGTTGAATTATATATCACTAGTAGAAATAAAACGTCTTTTTCTTGGGAACTATAATTAATTTCTTAGAAATTCAAGTGATGCAAAACTGAATAGTGTTTGTCTAAAATAAGTAATTTAATATTTTTTCTGAAAGAAAAGGAGAGTGAACTAATCTGTTTAAACGGAAAGGTAACAACTCATTCATTCTAGAAAAATAAACGCTTATTATGATTAATTTGGAGAATAATAAATTTCTAATTCGTAGTGAATTCCCGTTTTTGATGATTTTCTTTATTTTCTATAATCTCAAAATATCTTTATGGTAAGCCCAAAATATAGAAGTACATATTACCCAGTGGTTTCTTCTCAGTATGCAATAGTAATACTGTATTTTATATTGACAGTGTTCATATTTCAAATTTATTTTTATCATCACGTACACTGTTTCCACCGATCATTTAACAATTGTAGAAAACATTCAAAAATATGATCGGTATGATAAAACTCGGCCATATGATTATTTTACTGCGCCTTGTACACTATTCTAAACATTTCAATAGATTCTGACCAAAGCTTTTTGCGTTCTTCTTATTAAAAAATAAATTCTCAATTTTACATTACAAACTGCATTTTTTGCATACTTTCAGCTCTAAATACGGCTGTAAAATTTCAACGTCCATTTCTGCTTTATGATTCAACTTGTTTTCTAAATTCCGAGTAATGGAAAAATATAGAGGCATCAAATTGATTGTTTAATGTTTTTTTTTAGTAGTGAAAGACCAAATATTCACATTCTCGCCCACATGCAGCACAATTACAAATATAGTTTTTTTGACGAACCTGCGTCACCGAAGTTACACTCCATTCTTCTTTCAATTTTCTGCCTGACTTTTGCCCATTCACGTGGACAAATTGTTTTTAAAACAAACTGGATCCCTGAATGGAAATCACAGCGAATTCCTGTGTAAGCACAGCCCTACTCGCTCCCCGCATCCGAAACTAAATGCGGATTTCGGAGACTTCTACCAAACCACCCTCCCTCCCGCTATATTCCGGTGGGATTCACCCACCAAGCCTCTTTAATTCGTGGCCTACGAAACGGCGATTAAAAGTCATAAATTGGCTCGCAGCCAGAAAGCAAGTTTATATGTACCCGAAATTTAATTTATTTGGATTACATTCATCTAATTTCTATTAAAACACTTCAATATAGTTAAACCGCAGTAAAATCCTCTCATTGATGAGTAAAGGTTTGTTTCACATTTGTCGTTTCTCTGATCTCACGAAAAATAATGCCAATCTCTGCGAATGGTTTAAAAATGTTAAAATAATTAGCATAATAACGAAGAGCTGCAAACAAATAAGCTTCATTATCGTTGTTAGAGGGGAAAATTATTGGCGTTTTAAAGTATGAAATATACGACAGCAATTTGTGCATTATATAATCTGTAAATTGTGATTTAACTTTTAAAATATAATTAATTTATGTGTGGGATCAGCGTATGAGAAGCGTTTCAAAATGTAGGTGTTACAAACAAATGACATCACAAAATCACCACCATTATAACTATATTAAAATACAACTGGTAACAGAGTTTGTTGAAAAGCGTAAACAAAATATATCCAGTTGTTTTATAACTTCAAATACGAAAGCCCTTTATTATCGGATACTTCTTAGATAGGAATGTTAGCTGTGAGTAGAACAAGTTATTCAATTGTATTAAACATTTTAAAACAATAAATTGAGAACGTATTTTTAAAAGAAATGTTAAATGTGTGCATTTCTCTAGTTATCTCACTTGTTTCGAATAATTAATATTTTTCTTGCATTTATCTAAACATATTCGTATCAATTGAATTTTCTTGAACTACTATAAAGGATTGGGACGAATACTCGTTTCACCACTAGTGGTTGCACTAGTTAGTGGTATGAATCCACCAAACATGTATTCTGTCTACACAACTTTTAAGCAGTCGATATTCGACTAGATGCTATTTCTACACACAGAAATAAGTGTAAAACTATCGACGCTTCTGCTGACGATTTTCAGTCACATCAAGAAAACTGTTCTAATGATGACAAAAGAGACAGTGCTTCTTGTCAGTTTTCGGACTACAGGGTCGTCATTGATGTGTACACAGCTGCCTCAGTAAATGCAATTGCTCACCCTCCCCAGACGACACCGTCTTCCGATATCTGTCAAGAAACACTTTCATGTAGAAACAAGCGGTTGAGTGAGCATGTGCCGATTACAAAACGGTTTGTAAATATGGTAAAAAACCTCACATACCTTACAGTTATCAACAGTCGTTTCTCTGTAGTAATGCATTTTCTAAAATTCGATCCTTTTTCTACGTCATCTCTATTTGCTTTAAGTATGTAAAAAAATTACTAAGTGACATTCTTGTGTATTGTAAAAATTTCACTGGTTGTTTCAGTAATTTATTAAATTATGAAATTCACCAATAGTTTCGTGATCGGGAAAAATTGAGTTCACCCAGCAATCTTTTTTGATTTTCAAGCAGAAGTAATTTAAGAGCAGAGCTCTCAGCAAACAGTCGAAATATTCTCGCTTCCATTACATGTCACTTACACCCAATAATTCACAGATAGATGTCTATTGCGATCGGATGGAGCGCGACCAGTCAGGCATCAGGCGCGACCAGTTAAGTCGTCAGAATCAGTCGGCCGTTCGCGCGCGAACTTTTCTTCGACCGAAAACGGATCCTCTCTGACCGAAGGTCCGTCATGTCGCGACTGCCGAAGTTCTGGTGGCAGCCCGCAGAATCTGACATTCGTTGGCGAAGAACCGAACTTTCGCTGCACAGAAGACCTGTGCAGTAACCTGCAATTAACTAGTTTAGTAGATCTTAGTGAAATCATCCCTGTCTCATCTAAAGCACTTCAATGCTTAGATTAATGCTTTATTTGCAGTTTGGCTTCATCTTTTTGGAAAAGTAATTATAAAACTTTTAAAAAATAAGTCTAGGTGCGTTTTACTTTATATTTTTCATTCTGAAAGAAGTTAGGGACAGTGTCACCCATCAAAATGAATGAGAAGATAAAATAAAGACTATTTCTCGACGAGAGAAATGCAAATGTAATTTAATAAATATTAATATTTATTGAACATAATCGTGTCTAAATTACGCAACTACACATGACCTGCTTAATGGTCTGTTTTGTCATACGAGGATTGCGGAAGTAATCATGGCAACAATTTTTTCTAAACGAAATATTATCAGATCGTATAATTCCATTTGTAGCGTGAAATAAATACTGCACTGGGATGTATTAACATAAATTCTGTTATGTATCTCTATTAGCCAAGAGACCAAAGTGAAATCAGTCGTCCGACTACCACTGAGCGAGATGAATCTAACCTGTTTCGAGAAATGTTCATCCTCCCAACACTGCCGTCCCTATGAGAGAAATATCAAAGAACTCACAGGGAATTGATAGACGCTCTTGGGGAAATTGTCCTTCCATACCGGATAGTCGCGTGATGCGCAGGACAGTTTCTGCAAGATTGAGTAGGAACCAGTGATCAAGAGCGCACTTGAGCACTTATGAATGTTTGGACCAATGTGGTACGTGAGATAATCAAGCATCTGCCTAATAGGCCCTTTAGAACGGGTATGTAATGCTTTCGGAATGTTGTGAACTGAAATAGGCTAAAATACTTTGGCAGATGAAATAAGAACTGACATTTCAGTACCTTAATAAATACGAGAAACACAATTTTGGCGTGTCGTTAAATGTCCATACACTTAGATTACATCTGGTCCTTTCATGTGTATATTTCACATTTTGCACTCGTGACCGTATTCTCACAAAAAATAGGTTGCCATTACCTGAGCTCCAACCCTCGTATATAGATGATACTTATAAAATATACGTACTAGGATCTCAAAACTTTATTCAAATATTATTCAAATATCAAATATCACTACCTATGTTCATGTCGTAATATAACACATGAAATC
This sequence comes from Acheta domesticus, assembly GCA_031308135.1. Classification (NCBI taxonomy): domain Eukaryota; kingdom Metazoa; phylum Arthropoda; class Insecta; order Orthoptera; family Gryllidae; genus Acheta; species Acheta domesticus. The sequence goes on along the minus strand of JAHLJT010009436.1, from coordinate 178,469,149 downwards.
TTCACAAAATTTCTATTTCATATTGGGAGGTCATCTGTGTTTCTCCACTTTGTGGTATGGTTGCGGGATGCATAATATGGAATTTGGAGATGTGTAGAACCCCCAATTTTATTAAAATATGTATCCTAAATTTAGTTTTCTTTTCATTTGGGAGGAAGGAAGGAAGGAAGAAGATTTTAGCAATCCTTTTTGTAACAATTAGATGAAACGAATATGTTAGTTTTAATTGAACCTACATACAACGTCATTCTACAAACAAGAATGTTTAGGAAGGGAGCACTGCGAATTTCGGTCAATTTATATACTAAATGTAGTAGATTTTTTATAAAGTTATTAAAATATGTTATACTGCCAACTGAAAACTGTTTTATCAATTATCCTATGTTCTCATTCTCAAGCTTTACGTACACGTCTGTGTGTGTGTGTGTGTGTGTGTGAGCGAGAGAGAGAGAGAGAGAGAGAGAGAGAGGATAGACAATAAAAATCCGCCTGAGAATTTTGTGATAGTTCCATACTCACGGCTGACATCAGCCGTGTAATAGGTGAAACTGGTCTACGGTGGACGGTGTGCATCGCATTATATACGTTCGTGTGACGGCGAATTTCGTATTAAGAAAGTTCGAGGAAACGATGGTGAGTCGCGGGGAGCGCAGGGCACGACGGCATGAAAGATATCACCTGACGTCACACGCTTATCAGCCATTCAGCTTTGATTCACGCTCTCTCTCTTTTGATGTACCTCTCTCGCGATGTATCTCTTTCGATGTACAAGTATTTCACTTTCTCGATGATTTTTCCCTTTAGATGTCTCTTCTCTCTCAGTGACTCTCTCTCTCACTCCCTCTCTCTCTATTTATTTCTCTTGATGTCTCCCGACGTCTCTCATTTTCTTACTCTTTCTACGTACGTTACTTTGTCAATCCGTTACTTAATAGTTATTCTCTTCCCGTATCTCTTCATCGTTTCTCTCTCTCTTTCTCTCTCCTGCCATCTTTTACTTCCTATCTCTCTCTCTCTTGTACATTCAGACACTCCCTCACGCACACACACAGGAACATTCACACCGAGAATGTTCTGAGGTTCTGAACTGTTCACTTTTTCACAATATCCTACATGACAGCGTTCGTTCTTAATCACTCCTTTTGAATTTCGCCTAGTGTGCAGATTTCTCAATTTAAAGAAAAATTATTATACCAAACCTTTACCTTTTTTCTACTCTGAATTACTATTTCCTCCCCAATCTTTCCCCTTGTCCATTAGAACCATTTTTGTGCCTGAAGGCGCATTTCGTCTAAACTCCTCGCTTTGAACGAAAACGCCTTTGCCTTCCATTTGATACAATATCCCCGTTTCCTTTATGTCCACGTATTCTATATTTAATTCTTTTCTGATTACTCGACAATCCCTTTCACCTTTCCCGGTTACCTTCCCCGCTCCCCTTATCTGCTCTTCGCAACGCCGACACCTCCCCAGCCGCTGGCGGTGCATTATCTCCCCGTGCTGCGGGGGCGTGAGAAGCGGCCTCTTGGCGGCGCGATCGCCTCTCACCTGCCAGCGCCACGGCCCTCTCCACGCCCAGGGGGGCGGGGGGCTCGACCCCTGCCCCCCCCGTGGGAATCAATAGCGGCTGACAATGTGCCGGCGGCCGCGCGCGGCAGCGCTTCGCATCGGAAGGAGATTAATCAAAGCCCGCGCCGTAAAAACGGCGCCGCACCTTGGCGATATTATTGCGTGTATCGAGAAGCTCATTAATCACCGCCGCCCGCGATGCGCCCTCGCCATAGCGCCCCCATGCAGCCCCCGCGCGCGGCGCGTCTTCGGCGCGAAAATACACAGCCGCTCCGGGGCGAGTTTTCTTGCAACGCTGCACCGGCACGGGCAAGCCATTCACTGTGCTGTTATGCGCTACGTAATGAAGAATATGGAAAATACTGCAAGAGTTGGGGGAAGTTAAACATTTAATCGAAGAGATCTTGCCATGACTCCCAAACTGAATTCCCACCAATGACTTTCACCGTATATGTGAGGCGTTCGATGTGTTTTGCTTTTGTGATAGTGCAGCGGCCAATTCGTCTCTTTCCCCTTCACATTAGGTGTTTTTTTTAATTTTCTTGAAGAGGAACCCAAAATTGCAACAAAAGGCCAATACTGACCCTGTAACCTGAAGCTCTAAGCTCCTTTGATGGAGGAAGCAATGTGATGCAGCTGGTGCTAAGCAGCAAAGGCTCTCTCGTGTATGCTTCTGTTAAAGCTCTTCTCCAAAACACATCTGCATTTCCGATTTTCGTTTCATTTACCTCATTGCCTTTGTCTCTGCAGCAGCTCTGAGCGGAAGTTTCTAGGATTGGAGTCGCGACAGAGGCAGATTTTCGACATTAAGGCAGATAACTAGGTCAAATTCAGACGCTGCAAGAATTTTAGCGATCGTGATTTCTCCTATAAATTTCAGGTGAATGTTGGAGCAGTATTTTTCCACACGGGACACGGAACGCGCGCAATATTTCCTTCCCCCTCCTCCACCTATAATATCCCCTATACACACACACACACATACAGGCATTACACAATCACAATGTCAGGAGATCAGACGGGAGCTTAGAACTTGTCCCGGTTGGGGAGAGTCCTGCTGAGGGAAAGTAACTGGAAGGGGAAATCCCCCGCAAGCCGTCGTGTAGGTTGAAGCCAGATCTCACCAGCGAGGATGAATCATTGCAACCTCCCAGAATAAAACATTCACAACAATAATGAGTACAGTCGCACAACTAGTTCCGATCGATCTCGGCGACGAGGCCAGCGTGCCAATATTGCTATGTCCGAGAATGATGGTTCCGGCACGGCCATTATTGAGAACGAACGATATTGACACATGTTCTCGGAGTGTACTCTTCACGACAGACGGTGGGCAAAAGACACGGGTTTTTATGAATGTGGAGGAGCACCAGATCTCTGGATACCGCTTATTGCATAAGCGTTTCTCTTTAACGCATTATTTATTCCACTTTCAATGGTTACTGAACTATGTGTACAAAATAGTTTGGAATGCCCTTCTACGACCAAAACTGAATAAAATTTCGATCACTAAAGGCAAGTTCCCATTTTATTTTAGAACTTTTACGATAATTCTAATAAACAATAATCCAACACACAACATTTATTAAAACTTATTCCTTAACCCATTAATTACAAGTTCTAAGCATGTGTTTTCTGCCTTCCCATTTTCAACGAACTTTGAACATTTACCTTGTATCTTCAATTTCACTTTTTCATTTACTACATACTTACGCAGTAAAAGAAGAAACTGCAAATATGAAGCAAAAAGTGACATTTGTTTTGACACAAAACTCACATGTTGCGGCCTTGATACCAAAAAAGTGGACAATAGCTACAGCCATTGTAATAAATTATTTCCTCTACTACGTTGAGTTGTCAGAATACACGTTTTGTGGGTTGTTGATTCCAAAATAATTGATTTACAGCAAAAAGTCTCTTCTCTCCGTCCGTCTACCCACAACCCCAGCGTCTAGACCGTTCAGACGATTTTCTCCAAAACTAATACTGCCTTGTCGATTTGGATGAACTCGATGCTCACCTAATTCGAAAAATGTATTTTGATTGTTGGGAGTACTTCAAACGTAGCGTCGACGATATTTTCAAAACTTTCTCAATATTTTTCCTTTACATTTTATGGCAAATAGCGCAAAGAACGCTTATAAGAAAATATACCGGGGATCCATTTTCGTTGAAATTACTGAATTTTCGAAAATTGCAAAAGTTTTTTTTAATTCTTCTTAAAATTAGATATATAAAGAAGGCCATGTATTTTTTTTAAATATTAGTGTTTTTGGAATATCTTTGCGTAAAGTATTTTTTTAAAGAAATAAGCAAACAATTTTTTTCTTAAAAACGGCTCCAATTTTTTTCTTTCAATTTTATCTCAAGTTGAGCACAGAAGGTTTATAAAATGATGCAAGTTCCATTATAATTGAACCCTGAGCATTTTTAAAAATTATTATCTCAAAGTTTAAAAATTTTCGGCGTCTTCCTACAATTGTAATATTGGGAAAGAGAGATTTCTTAATGAAATCTTTTCTTCGTAATTAAATCTTTAAATTATATAAATCTATTTGGAAATTTGATATTTCACGTAATGTTAAGTTATCCCTACAAATAATGCGATAAAGTACGCGCTGCAGTAACATCACTAGTTTGTTTTTAAAATTAATTAAAATTCTGAATTAAATTATTTTCTCCTTTGGAAAAGAGCTCATGGTACTCATCACAAGCAAAACACACCGAAAACACAAAGAGTCTACTCGCAGAACACCCTCTGCCGATATTATAGAGGAAAGACGATCTTTCCTCTGCACCGATTCTGCCGACACTTCACTGCACAGCCGAGAACGATCGGTTCCAACCAGTCCCGATCCTTGACCGAGTCTTTTTTTTTTCATTTATTCTAGCTTGGCCATTGGCCCTCTGCAGCCGCATAAGATATATACATTAGAAAGATATATATATATATATATATATATATATATATATATATATATATATATATATATATATTGTGACCGTACTTACCTTTGCTGGCTCACGGTTACACATATCATAAAATTTTTCTTTATATGTGGGTACAGGAGTTCTTTAAGGGGGTTACTTTAATCTACAGCATCTGGATTCAAAGGCCTACTATCATATAAACAGAATTTATTAGAACAAAAGAACAATAAGACATCATTACATTACCAACATAGCTTGCATCATTGCTTTGATCATAATTCTATGGTTCATTCTGTACATCTCTAACCTTCCCACCATTACATTATCATTCCCGCTTATGCAACTTCCAACCCTTTGGAAAAACTACGTGCCATTCATATGCTACTACGCACATCATTACTTCCAACGCTACACAGTGAGCATCCTGAACTGGCGTTTCATTTAATTTTCCTTCTATTTGTTCACAATTAGAATTACTTATCTGATCGTTACGATCGTCGATTTCTACGTGACGCGTTGCTGCCCGTTCCGCCTGAGGCCGGGAGGTAACCTTGATGCCCGCGATGCTCCGTCTGCCCACGTGTCACCGCAGCCCGTTTCCAATCCACCGGCGTCGCCTTCCCACGGTTTCTTTCTTCACACGATGACTTTAATCGTATCAGCTCAGCAGCTCCACCGCATAATCACACATCAGCACAGCCGCACCAACTACCATTAACCCGCATCGCCCACGTGTCCGTGCACTGCTCCCCTTTTTTATTAAATTTCGTAATTATTCTCTCTTAAATAAGTTCACCACAATCCTTACACTCGCTTATTGCACAGTTCATCACAATTTTTCTTTCTTAAATACCTGTTGTCCCGATTACACTGGATTTCTTGTACATCAAAGCATCGCTCTATAACCACCATTGCATACCGTCCTCACGCCATGCTGCTCAACCGCCAACTGTCGCTTTTGCGCGGTCAGACCGATCAGTTCCCACTACCCCGTGCGCTCGTTCACGACTCTGTCGATCCGTTCCGCCGCGGTTCCTCACTCTGCGCGCTACTTTTGAATGTGGTGGAGCGCCTATTCTTTGTGTTTTGACCAATACGGTCAAATAACCCCCCACGTTATCAAGATTTTTTTTTACACAGTGAAAAATAATCTTCTAATCCATTGCTTCCAGGGTTCTCCTTTAGTTTTGATCTTGTCCCTCATGGTATGCCTTCAAGTTGTAAAAGTTGTATTGTTCGACTGTTTCTCCCCGCTCATTCATTAGTTCCGCCACATTTGGAGCTTTAATTGCCTTTATCTCATATGGTCCTTCATAAAGGAGGAAAAACTTCGAATAAGTTTTTAGTTTGGGATTTGACACTCTAGGTACCCTAACCAACACCTTTTGTCCCACCTTGAGTTCGTATGGCGTTTTCTTCATTTTTGCTAGTCGTACTTCGCTCATTTTGACTAAATTCTCGCGGACTGTTTCCTGTGATGGCTCCTGCGGTCTTTGGAATACCTCTTCTCTGTCAAGTGCGTATAAGACGTGGGGTGGTCTACGTCCAAAATGTGCCTCGTACGGTGTAATACCCGTGCTATCGTGTGGAATGGACGGCAACCACCTATTAATCTCCGGTATTAGCTCTCCCCATCTGTCGTGCTGCTCGTGGCAATATGTTCTGAACATCCTAGATAATTCCCTCATGACCCGTTCCGCCGGATTTGATTGTGGATGTCGGATTGATGTAAATACTGGTTTTGTTCCAAGTCCCATCAATGTTTGCTGCCACTGTCGGCTGGTAAACATGGTTCCATGATCTGACAGTATTCTTTGGTATGGTCCTGCTACGTCAAAAAATATCTTTAACTTCCTCAGACAAGTTTGAGCATTCGTTCTCTTTATGGGGTAAATTTGGACGAATTTCGAAAATACGTCAATAGTTACAAATATGTGCTGGTTTCCATTTCTGGTTTTCGGCAGTGGTCCGTAAATATCCACGGCTGCTATGTCATTTTTCCCAAGCGGAATTATTGATTGCATGGGTCCTGCAAAGCTCTTGTTTGGGTACTTCGCCTTCTGACATAAGTTGCATTGACTCACGACCTTTCTAATTTGCCGGGCCATTCCCCTCCAGTAACATAGTTCTTGTATTTGTCTCACTTGCTCTTGTTTATGTTCCTTCAGTTCATCAATGATTTTCTTTTGCTCCTCAACCATTCTCCTTTGGGCCCGTTCTTCCTGCTTCTCTAGCTCCTCGACCATTCTTCTTTGTGCCCGTTCGTCCTGCTTCTCTAGCTCCTCAACCATTCTTCTTTGTGCCCTTTCTTCCTGTCTCTCTAGTTCCTCAACCATTCTTCTATGTGCCCGTTCTTCGAGCTTCTCTTGTCCTGCCATGATTTGATGAAGCATGCTCAGTAAGTCCTCTGTTCCGTTTCTCTTCACCATTCCCAGATTTGGTGTCGACGCACTCGCCCCCGATAACTCCATTCTGGCTCTATCCGAATCTTCTAGTAACGACTCATCCCATTTACCTCCATCATCCTCATCATAATGATCTCTGTCCTCGCGCTTCTCTTCCTCTCCCATCATTGTGTCCGTTTGCTTTTCCATATGCCCCCAAATTGCACCCTACTACACCTATTTCTGACTAATCGCCCTCCTACACGCTTGATTCCACCCAAAATCTATTGCCCAACTTCAGAATGCTCACAGAGGCATACACCGAACACTACAAATTACTTCACTTCACACCAGCGGCATCCTAATTACTCTCAAAAATGACCCTAACACAATCTGAATTGCTTTGAATTAGATGTGAGTGATGCCGCATATATTACGATCCTATACATAACTCATCAAAAACACATACAAGAAAAAAACACACATCAAACAAATTATTGACCTCCGTCATCCACCTGGGAACAATTCACAAACAAAATGCACTCAAGCTCAAAACACCTAGAAATACACACAAAATAATTAAATGTAATTACACTGACATCTGTAACAAAATTCACATTGACATAATTCAACTGAATTCAAAATATTCATTAGATTATCATTGAATCAGTCTCAGATAGTCTTCCTGCACATTACTGAATGCAACTTATTTTTTTTTCATCCACCTAAATAAAAAAATCTCGATAAATCTTATTCAGTTGCAACTACTTGAATTGTAATGTTCATCAAATAATTAATGCTACTATGTCTCCAAAATAGCTCATAACTTCATAATATTCATTTACACACACGTCCAATCAGTGCTTCAAAATGCACTGGGCAGCACCTAAAACCCAAATTTATATTCTAACATGAAGGATTTTGTTCCTAATGTATTGCTCATTGAACTCAATGAATACACCTACTGTAATAATACTTCAGAAATCATACCCTAACACACTGTGTTTATTTAGATACACACTGTAAGGACTCTTCAACAAAATTATACCCTGATAATTACACTCATGTCCACACTCACTGTAATACCACTTTCCAATAATTATGCCCTAACATATTATTCATTGCCACATATACATTATGATCTTGTTTCATAAAAATTATCCTTGTATTGTATGATGATATACACATAGGAATGCCTTACAATAATTACCCTGGTATTTACACTAAATTCAGCGCCTTTTTACTGGCCACGTTATAACAATCTTAAAAAGAAAACTACATTCCAATATCTGCACTACCTTAAAACACATTAATTAAAATTCCCATCTATTTGTTATTTAAACTCAATAGTCATCAAAATGTTTTCTAAATTGTAAATGAATTATTTCAAACGACACCTTGACACAGAGATTTGCACTTAATGTTCATCAAAATGTTTTCTAAATTGTAAATGAATTATTTCAAACAACACCTTGACACAGAGATTTGCACTTAATGTTCATCAAAATGTTTTCTAAATTGTAAATGAATTATTTCAAACAATACCTTGACACAGAGATTGGCACTTAATACTTATCAAGATATTTTCTGGATTGCAAAGGAATTAATTTACACAACACCTTGGCATATGAAATTGGCACTTAATACTCATCAAAATTTCTTCTAAATTGTAAATGAATTATTTCACACAACACCTTGGCAAATGAAATTAAACTAAGCATTCATCAAATTCTCTTCTAAATTGTAAATGAATTATTTCAAACAACACCTTGACACAGAAATTGGCACTTAATACTTATCAAGATATTTTCTGGATTGCAAAGGAATTAATTTACACAACACCTTGGCATATGAAATTGGCACTTAATACTCATCAAAATTTCTTCTAAATTGTAAATGAATTATTTCAAACAACACCTTGATACAGAAACTGGCACTTAACACTCATCAAAATATTTTCTGAATTGTAACTAATGCTCATACAACATTTCTTTTGATTTTCAACTAAATTATTTCAAACAACACTTCACTGATTCCACTGCAATATGTTAGAGAATATTGATATATTTAATGCACTTAAACTCTCTTTGAAATATTTAAAACTGGAATGCTGACATTATCAAGAAATTTACACTGTCTTCTGCCTTTTCCAGTCATGCAACTAATTCAGATACCTGCTGATTAAAGTATGCACTTATGGGGATTGAATTTTGTTCAAATCTAATTACAAATTACCAATCTTTCCCTGTCCCTGAATTTCGGGCGCCAATAATATGTGACCGTACTTACCTTTGCTGGCTCACGGTTACACATATCATAAAATTTTTCTTTATATGTGGGTACAGGAGTTCTTTAAGGGGGTTACTTTAATCTACAGTATCTGGATTCAAAGGCCTACTATCATATAAACAGAATTTATTAGAACAAAAGAACAATAAGACATCATTACATTACCAACATAGCTTGCATCATTGCTTTGATCATAATTCTATGGTTCATTCTGTACATCTCTAACCTTCCCACCATTACATTATCATTCCCGCTTATGCAACTTCCAACCCTTTGGAAAAACTACGTGCCATTCATATGCTACTACGCACATCATTACTTCCAACGCTACACAGTGAGCATCCTGAACTGGCGTTTCATTTAATTTTCCTTCTATTTGTTCACAATTAGAATTACTTATCTGATCGTTACGATCGTCGATTTCTACGTGACGCGTTGCTGCCCGTTCCGCCTGAGGCCGGGAGGTAACCTTGATGCCCGCGATGCTCCGTCTGCCCACGTGTCACCGCAGCCCGTTTCCAATCCACCGGCGTCGCCTTCCCACGGTTTCTTTCTTCACACGATGACTTTAATCGTATCAGCTCAGCAGCTCCACCGCATAATCACACATCAGCACAGCCGCACCAACTACCATTAACCCGCATCGCCCACGTGTCCGTGCACTGCTCCCCTTTTTTATTAAATTTCGTAATTATTCTCTCTTAAATAAGTTCACCACAATCCTTACACTCGCTTATTGCACAGTTCATCACAATTTTTCTTTCTTAAATACCTGTTGTCCCGATTACACTGGATTTCTTGTACATCAAAGCATCGCTCTATAACCACCATTGCATACCGTCCTCACGCCATGCTGCTCAACCGCCAACTGTCGCTTTTGCGCGGTCAGACCGATCAGTTCCCACTACCCCGTGCGCTCGTTCACGACTCTGTCGATCCGTTCCGCCGCGGTTCCTCACTCTGCGCGCTACTTTTGAATGTGGTGGAGCGCCTATTCTTTGTGTTTTGACCAATACGGTCAAAATATATATATATATATATACATGAATATTTTGAAACATTAGAGACACTATTCTAGTTTTAAATATAATGCATTTGCGTGCTTATGTGATTTGTCATGAGAAAAGACTCATCGGTTCTACACTATAGGGGATCGAAAAATTCTCTTGGAAGCTTTCTTTTTAGTCTTTTTCGATGAGGATTCTGCTTAACAATATGAAAGTGAATGGCTGAAGGGATCTTTAATATCTTAGGATAGAATTTTGCTGCTAAGAGGGAGAAGTGGACGGGGATGGGTGTAATGCCAAGTTCGATATGTAATTGCTCATTTGGAATGTACCAGGGAGCTTTAGTAATGGTCCGAAGGAATCTATTTTGAAAAATTTGAATTTTGTTTATGTTTGTTTTGGCTGCGGCAGCCCAGACTGGGGAAACATAAGAAAGTATGGGTCGTATCATTGCTTTATAGAGGTGAGTAGCCACATGTAACTGTAGGGGGGATGATTTTTTGAGAATAGGATACAATTGGTGTCGGATACAATACTCTACTAGTCGCTAGGGCTATTCGGTGTTTAATATTTTGCTGCCACGTAAGTCTTTTGTCAAACAGAATTCCAAGATACTTGACAGTTTTATTGTGAGGAAGCCATGTGATGCTTTGGTTTTGGTATGTGAGATTTGAGGGCACGTCTGGTCTACGGAGGGTGAATATTTTTGCCTGGCTTTTATTTGGATTTATTTGGATGTGCCATTTTTTGGCCCAGCTGGAGAATAAAGTGAGGTGATGTTGCAAATCTTCCACGGCAGAATCGAGATTTCTATTAGAAGAATAAAGTGCTGCATCATCAGCAAATAGTTCTATTGCTGTATTTTGAGTGATTGGTATATCTGATGTGTAAACGTTAAATAAAGTGGGGGAGAGGGTGGAGCCTTGGGGTACTCCTGCTTCGATGGTGAATGGTGCTGAGAGAGCTCCAGGGAGTCGTACAGAAAACGTACGCTTATTAAGACAACTTTCAATGATGCGTGAGAGATATGATAGTACCTAAAGTGCGAGTAGATAGTAGATGCGAGAGATAGTACCTAAAGTGCGTAATTTGAAAATTAACCCTGGGTGCCAAACGGTATCGAAAGCTTTTGCTACATCTAGAAAAACTGCTGCGGTATGCTTGTGGTCATGGAATCCTTCGATGATATCTTCTGTTAGGCGTAAGATTTGATGATACGTAGACAAAAGGGGTTGGAATCCGAACTGATGAGGTGGTATGGCATTGACCGAGCTGAGGTAAGAATTTAGGCGAAAGAGTATACATTTTTCAAATAGCTTTCCCATTGTGGATAGCAGGCTTATTGGGCGATAGCTAGATGGATCATTTTGTACTTTCCCTGGCTTTAGAATGGGAATAATGTGAGCATGTTTCCATTTATCAGGGAAGTACGTTGACCGAGTCTTACCTATAGATGTCACAAGCAAACAAGGAGCGCGCGCCCTCCGAGGCCGCGAACGCAAGCCAGAGAACGATCGATTACCTGGCTCTACCAATGAGACTGATGACTTTCCCGGAAATATCAATGAATCGATCAATCGCTTTGTCGAAGGACGTCTGTTTCACTGATTTCATGTAACACTTTTTTGTGTTAATGTGCCCCAATTTTTACACAAGCATGCGTTGTCACATTTCATAATACTCTAGTAACATAAGTAGTTTTCTTATAATTGGAAAATGCGATATTTAAAAAGAAAATGAAATATATCACTTTTGAATCATCAAAGAGTAAATCCATCTAACAATGTCTTAACATTACTTTTTATTTGAATATTTTTGTTATTTCTTATCAATGAAATATTCCTTTGATAGTGGGGCACACAAAGTAACAAGAAATGCAATCTCCTTTATCTTCGCTTATTTGAAGGAAGTAATCATTGGTTTCAATGCACAATTCTGAATTATGATATTTAAATGGGTTCCATGCTTGTATCTTTATGTACCTGGTCGAGAATATCAAGATCTGTCCCCAATATCACTTGAAAATCTCGATGAATATACTGAATCTTAGCAATCATTTGCTTCCCACGAGATTAAATTATCATATTTCATATACTAACAGCGTTCTAACATGAAGATTATTAGTGCTCAAAAAATGATTTCTTGTAATCATTACCTTGGTTTGCCGAAAGATATGAAATTTAAAAAGAACGTCGGTCTAGAATAGTACAAGTCGTAGTCCGTGTAGTATTTGCATTCGCAGCTGTTGAATTTAATTACATTTTCTAGAACAATATACACAAAGCTGCAAAAGAATGGTTATTTGCACGATACTGTATATTCGTTTTAAGTTCATTCTCACCCTTCTTTCTCTCCACACCCACCACGAGTTATTAGACAAAACCCACTTCCTTAATGAATACACTATTACATGAAGAAGATATAGAAATACGATGGACACACGACGGTTATTTATTAAGTCTTGAAAATCAAATGGTCAGTGGTATGGGGCAAGAAAAAAATCAATGTTTCTTATGTGAGGTACACTGAACTAGACGCTTTTTGATTTCTTGTCCTTACTTAGAAAATGTATTGTAATCGTGCGTCGGAAAACGGAAAATCTGTGACAGACAAATTCTTATTGCCCGGCCCTGGTAATGAAAAAAGTGGATTCATTTTATTGCTATATCTAGTATATTATTTCCTCTAACTCAAAATGTAGTCAGAATCTATATTTCGTGGGTCCTTTACACCAAAACTTCGACTGAAGGCAAAACATCTGTCAGTCCCACCATGTTTTGTGGGTCCTCTGTGACCAACTCTAAGGTCCGTTCGCTGTAACTTCACTCCGCATGTAAACAAACTTTGAGTGTATCCCTCCGCTCTGTAGTTTGTGATTGGCTACGTCATTCGCGCCACGACCATACTCAATTGCCGGCACGTGTCACAGCCAGAACTGTCATAGCACATTATTTTCACTAGTTCTTTAATACGCCCAAAATACCAGCCCAAATATGCAGATATTTTGCTTAAATATCAGAGAACTTAATTTACGTGTGTTCTTGCAAGGTAGCAGTGAAATCTTGCCTGAAGCACGAATTTCAATAAAACATACAATGACGTTTTTTAAAATTTGGCAGTTCCGAATCTTCATTAACCACATCAAGAAATTTATTTTATGTTGGAAATTCGTTTCTACGAAAAAATGCGCACATGAATACGAATGGCATATTAACAAATTCATCACACTCACCCTTTACCTGTTTTTCTCTACATCTCTTCTTACATGGAAAAGTTACCTTTCCAATGATTTAATTCATTGCAAAGTTTTCAAACACTTCTGACACCGACACCTGCAATTCAGCAGTCATTTCTTCCACCTGCTACAAAGTCATTTACGGATTTTTAGCCGCTAATTATTCCAACACATCAATACCACCTTCTTCTCATCACTTCTGAGATATTTTTCCAGCGAATGTTTCAAACCGGATTATGCCGAGAACTGCTTCACTTATTGTGTTCGATGTGGAAACAAAAATCAATGCAATGTTGCTCACCTTCACTAACCAAACATACAGCACTCTTTTAGAACTTTCTCATTCGAGAACGGAACTGCTACTGATAAAATTTGGCAGGAGCGGCGCCGACGGCCTGGCGAACGAACGTTATCTCAAAGTGGTCCGTTGGCAGCTGAAAGTTGGCAGTTAAGGTCACGCACGGTGTCTGATTTTATTTCAAGCCAAAGGAGAAAATTATTTCGACTGTTTGTGTAGAGAGTCAGGAAATAAATCAATTTTGAAAGGGACCTAACTCCTATAGCGCACGACGCCGTGAAGAGGAAAGTGGTGTCCGTCAGCTAATGAGAACAAGTGACAACCACGTGCATTTGTTTACGTGCTGAGTAAAATTAGAGCGAACAGACCTTAGTATCTAAACAGTTTAAACGATTTTGACCAAAGTTCCTAGATCGATCCGGACGAAATCGAGGACTTAAAATGAATACTCAAGATTTTCAAACTTAACTCACAAATGGCTCAAAAATTTTGTATTAACACTATACAGTTGCATTGCAAAAAACGCTTAAACAAGCGTTTATGCAACAATATGCAGGTCTAAGTTTCGTTAAAATATCAGAATCTTCGAAAATTGCAGAAGTTGATTTATTTTCACGTTTTCCGACAACAAAAATATCCAATATATTTTTTCTCAATGAAATCTGTTATCCAAAGATTTATTAAATATATAGTCTTGTAAAATATTTTGAAAAATACGATCAGTTTTTTCTTAATTTTGCATGAATTATTGGCAATTTTTAAACAATTATTTTCTTGAAACCGGCTGAAGTTTTGATCTTCAGTAATTTCTCTCGGATATAGCAAATTAGCAAGGAAGTGGTGCATAGGTAGCAGGTATAGCAAGGAAGTGGTGCTGATCTAGTTTTTGCGTGTTGTATTGTGGAAATCTGCAAGAAAAAATAACATGGTAAAAGTGCAATATTGATGACAGACTTTTTCTTAAAGAAATAAATTCTAAATAATTAAACAAGGTCGTCTACGATTTTTTAAACGAGTAGTTTTTGAATTTTTTGCGTGAATTGAAAGTAAAAAAGTCTAAAAAATTGCTCATTTATTTTTCAATTGCATTTTTTTCAAAATTTCTTGAAATCATTTGAAGATCTTGTTCTTGCAAAGGCAATACATTAATTATAGAAAATGCCAATATTATGAATATTAAAGACGTGCTAGGTACTTTAAAACAATTACATTTGTGTAATTTTTGAGAAATCAAAGAATACTTCAAAACGTAATTTACATGTTAATCGGTGCTTTTAGAACTATTCGTATAGTTTAAAGAAAGCATTTACAAGTCTTTCTTAGAAAATGTTATTTGAGTACTTCTGAAAATGTGCCAAAATGAGCTTATTTGCACATAAAACTTGTGAGTTTGCGAGAAATTTCGTCAAAAATAATTTGAAGTACTTTCACTTACAAATGTAATAATGTATAAAAACACACAATGTAAATATTAATAAAGAAAGTGATGTATCAAAAACATTTCATTTGTATAATTTTTGTAAAAACAACAGAAAACATCAAATAGTGTTTACGTCATGTTTTTCAACGCATTTAATACTACACTTACAATTTTTTTAAAGAGAAAAAATGCTTGAGAAAATTTTTAAAATATCCCTGGGGCATCATGTTAAGTAAACTATAAACTCTAAAGAATATTTTGAAACTAGAAAAACCTGGAGTCGGTGCAGTTTGATCGGAGAATATTCATTTCAGCAAAAATGTATACAAATACTTTAATCACTAGTGTTGTTTACAGATGGATAAACGGAGAGACAGACAAACAGATAGACGAATTTATCCAAAACACATACGTGTATTTCTGTCGAAATCTGAAAATCGGTTTTCGGCCACATTACATTATTTTCCCTATACTCGATACATTACTCCATATATACGTACGTATACAAGAATGCTCCATAATACATACACTCCATAATACTCCATAATACGTAATACATATACTCCATAATACGTACGTAGACATGGGAGGTATTTATTCACTGAAAGAAAACCGGAAAGAAATGTGGTATCATTTTATTCTATGAAGATCTTGACTCCAAAAAAATGTTTAAACCACTCAAGAAGAAGAATAAGCAGACAACTTTCTTTGCTAAGGCTAACGGATATTAGTAATTTTAAAGTCTTAAACTTATTTAGTTCAGTCTAAAGAGATAATGCGCTATAGAAAGCCATAAGCGCGAATGACACTTGGGTATTCTTCGATGGCAGCTCCCGCAAGAGGGCGCTCTGTCAGTCGGGCCTCAAGGCAGATGGCTCGACGTCCTTCCGCCCCCAGCCGGACACTTCTTTCCGCCGCGAAATTAATTTTCTTCCGCCCTTTAGCCTCCGCGCTTTCAACGCGAAGCGACGGCAGCAGTCGGCCCAAGAAAAAGTTTGTGTGACGAAAAGTATTCATACATCACTGTCTTCGCCAGAAGTTCAAATAGCTTTCGTTTCGAGACTCGGACTCGCAGTTCTTTGAATGCGAGAAAGTTCCCAGACACATGATTAGCACGTAGACTTTGATATCGTCATCAAATTCCGCGGCGTCGCTGGAGCTCTTCGTAACTGTTGGCTGAAGCGCTGCACTTTCAATACGGTCGCCGCCGCCTCTCCCTCCATTTCGCCCACTCGCCGATTCTGTTTGAACAAGGGGTAGCGGCGGCGGCGGGGGCAAAGGGGAGATACACTCCCGCCGGCTCGTCACAAAGCACAAAAGACGAGACTGGAGGAAGAACCTCATCTATCAAAACAAGGAAGAGACAGATCTAACGAGAATTAACGGAGTTAATTACAAGACTCGCACTCGGCGATGAGGCGTTCCACAAGTAGGTCTCGCGGGGCCTCCGCTGGGAGCGCTGGCAAGAAGACAGAAGACGGCGCAGTGTCTGGGCCGCCAGCGCCACCTATTGCCTCTTCTTGCGGGCTTCACCCCCGCTGGGACACTTCTCGCTCACCCCGGCCCGCCGCGCTGCTGCAGCTACTAGTTTGGGAACGGGCTTCTCAACCGGGATAGTAATTAGATTAAACCAACTTTCACGCAAGTGGAAATTAAACTACAAGTTTTGAAAAAGATTCTGCAATATTTTCTTCAAGTGGGAATGGATATTTTGCGAAAGAGATTGTTCGGGGCAACTATACGCATAATGCGTTATTTCATGAGTGGACTGTATAATTAGTGGTGAAGAGGTACATTAGTCCCGAAACCCTCTGACAGCTCGTGGGATTGGCGCAGGAGTTGCAGGACACATACACACACACACGTTCCAACACAAACAAGATTTAATAAGTAGATAGTTCATGTCACTTACAGGAACACAGCATATTAACATAAATATTTCACTTGGCGCGTCAATTCACACTTGTCCAAGTACAGTTATTGCAGGAACCTTGTACACTGCAGTAGTTACTTTAGTGCCGACCAGAAGCAGCCGATAGTTGCACAGTTGAATTAACAATTGCGGGCGTAAACTTACGCAAGAGAGACAGACACAATTTAGTTGCTTACTGCCACGATTGAATGAATACATGTGCGGGAGCCGTATGCAGCTCAAGTTGCACGATTATACATTTTTACACGCTACCACGCGGAGCCCTGAACACACGCGACCATCTGTCACAGTGTCTTTCACTGGACCGCCGAATTCGGTTGCGGCAAGAGGACGTTAGGAATGGGCTCTCTCCCGCGGCAGAGGTGGGGATAGCGACGGCCAATTACAATTTGCCATTTGATTTGGACATGGAAGATTCTGGACGAATTTTTGTCCGTTGCTCCTGCGCAACGGGTGGAGCGGGGCGGTGATAGCGAGGCGCACACGTGCAAGCAGTCTCCGCCCGTTGGAGAATTTGCGGAAGAGCGGATGCGAGCGATTGCGTGGTTTCGCCGGCTCAACGGCCGCGCTCCTGCCGATTACGCATCTTAGCTGTTCTGCCTCGAATTGTGGAAATTAACGTATTTATTCCTGCTTTGCTGTGGGCCCGAACAGAGATTTCGTTCAGGATTACGAAAAAAACATGAAACTACTCCAATAATTATATGTAGGAAAATGCACTGTAATGCCAGAGTTTAAAACAGTTTAAAAATCGCTATTATTATTCAGAATCATTGTAAAACGAGACAAATATTTCTATCAACAAATAACCTCAAACTGAATAAAAATATATTCCTTCTTTGACATTATTTTCCTTGTGTTCACCTGGAACATTTCGGTCAAGCTGGAAACCTACCTGCAAAACTGGACTACCCGAAGATACGGTCGCGTTGTGTCTATCTGTGGAAGGGCAGTCTCTAAGGTTAGATAGTGTTAAAAATATCAATGAAAAAAGATGATGCAAGTCATTTTTAAAATTTTGTTTCTTTTGCACCAGGCCACGTTCATTCACGACGGATTCCATCCTAATTTTGAGAGTGACCTCTGATCCCCTTTACAAACAGAGGTCTCTGCGTATAACACATCATTCTCAAAGCTGGCGATTACAAGTGCGAAGAACGAAAACTAAAATTCCGTTTTTAGTGATGCCATTTCAAGATTCAAGGGAGTCAGCTTCGTACAGAAGTCGTACAGCTTTGCGACTAAAACAAATTTGTAGGCACCATAACGGACGGCCACGTGGAATCAACATTACAAAGGAAAGATCACTTATTTATATGTAAGTGCTAATTTAAATTTTAGAGTAAAAATGTGAATCGTTTTCATTATAATTTTTTTACAATAATTCCTTTTAAATGTGATTTTTCATTGTTTACATACTTTTTATATACTTTACTTTAGACTGAATAACTGCCTTTTTGCTTGCCTATTTTACTACTAATAAATGCATTTTCGTCTTCCCACTTCAGGTATAATTCCCTCAACATGTGAGACTTTGTGATTATATACAGTGTGTGTGACAGCAACAAATTGTATATGTAACAGTTATCAATGTTGTTCTAATACCAAGATACAAAATTTACAATAATTTTAATATTATTCAAAATTTGGAAAACTACAAGAATAGTTTTAGTTGCAATATTTTTAAAGAGATAGGTGTGTTAGGTAAGAGATATCAATACATTTGAATCGAGTAACTACGCCTACATCTGCTAAACAAACATATTAATTCACCCTTAAAATTGTAAACCAAATCTGCAAACATAAGTAATTTAAAGACCACTTAAACAAAATTTAGGAGTCTTATAGGGTGATCATATAATCTAACCTATCACAATTTTCAAATTTTATATAATATCTGCAAATTTTATACGATATTAAATTTAAACAATAGAAAATATTAATAGTGAAGAGCAAATTTAAATGACACACGAAGAACGAATTCCACATAATTTTGCTACTACGTGTGCCTTTTAATTATTTCATTTTAAGAAGCATCTCAATACAAACGGATTAATGGCGGAAAAATAATACATATAAAGTTTACTTGAACATCTCTATTGTTGTTTAAAAAACTATGATCCCCTTTAACCCACCTCGAGTTGGTCGGTGGGTCGATTTAGTGAGTCGGAAGGCTCACTGTTGGTATTTATTTCTCAGATCTGCAACGTTTGTCAGGAATTTTCTTCAAGAACAGGTGGATGAGGGTTCACTCATCACTCGGCCTTAGGAATGAGAATGAAGATCGGTTCAGAAGTAAGAATCGCTCGCGATTCATTGTTAGTTCATTGGTAGAGGTGATCTTGCCGCCAGGAATTTACTATAGACTGGTCAGAACAGCTGACATCTAGAATACTCAACCCAGCGATGATAGGCTTCCAAACTTTATTTTGCTGGGGCAAAATATTCTTAAGCAGACGGGTTTCGAACCTAGAACCTTCCGGCCTACGAATTCAGTTGCAGTCTTATCATTAACACAACTTGTGAGAGCTAGCTCCCACATTCATATAAGAGCTTTAAATTGGGAACGCAAAATTTCGTACATTTCTTGAAGTATGTTTAAAACGTTTAATGCATTCCAAGGGGAGTGTTGATTTCAGTACATTCGCAACTTGCGGGTTTCTCTTCCTCGCGCGTTTGCACTTGGCATCGGCCAGGGCCCGCGTTGGCTCCCGTGGGGCCCATCGGCTCGCCCGCTTGTTCGCTCGTTGGCGCCTGGCGGCGCGCGCGCGTGAGGCGGGGCGGGGGAGGCGCGGGGGATGGTGGGGGAGGGGAGACGAATGGGCGGGGGAGGGCGGGGAGGGGCTTGGGCGGGGCGTGGGCGGGGCGTGGGCGGGGAGGGCCGGGGACGGGGCGTGGACGGGATCGGGAAGTGGGCGGGTCAGGGGGCGAGGGCGAGTCGACGCTGGGGTGGGGCGATGGAGGGGCAGGGGGGGCAGGGGCGGGGCAAGGGCGGGGGAGGGGTGGGGGTCGAGGCGTGGCGAGGCGTGGCGAGGCGGGTCGAGGCGTGGCAAGGCGGGTCGAGGCGTGGCGAGGCGGGTCGAGGCGTGGCGAGGCGGGTCGAGGCGTGGCAAGGCGGGTCGAGGCGTGGCGAGGCGGGGCGAGACGGGGCGAGACGGGGCGAGACGGGGCGAGACGGGGCGAGACGGGGCGAGACGGGGCGGGAAAGGGCGGGACGGGGCGGGGTGAGGGCGGGGCAATGTTGGGGTGGGGGGGCGGGGTGGGGCGCAGGTCGTTGTGCGGTTGCATTAGGGCGCGAGGCAGCGGCGCCGCCTTTAATCGCGCGCTCGTTACGCCACTGCGCATGCGCCCACCAGGCCACCGCTTCGCTGCCAGGCGGCCAGATTACCCCAATGTCGTATCAGAAAGAGATTGCGTAAAAAAAGAATGCGATGAGGGAAAGATTTTTGTTTAATTTATTTATTTAATATCGATTTTTCAACTGTCTCATCACCACTGTAACTTTAAACTTTGGAGTAACTGTGGGAAAACATATACTAACAACATTTACAAACATCCATGACAGGAGTGGGATTCAAACCCGCGACCGTTTAAACCAGCTACGGCCCTTCAGCTTTAGCGACCTCGACTATTATGGCTGACTATGTCAAAAGATTGTATTGGTGGGAGGTGAATAAGAAATTACGAAATCTCGTAGCAAGCTGCATTTAAAATAATGTCCACACATTGATACTTCAGAGATACAATGGCATGTACGCGAAACCTGACCTTTATCGTGTATCGTGTGAGGTCTAAAGATTTGTGTGCTCTGCAGGGATTGTGCACATAGATATCCTTCTTAGAATTTTCTGCTATATAAGAATGCGTAATGTTTCCCATTCCTCATTTTATATTAGATATGTCGGTATCAATTCTCCGCAAGTTCAGGTCACACATTTCATCGTCTATTGCAATCCTATTGAAACTAAATGCGTTCTTTTATTAACCCTCTGATACCGCTTCTGTGTAGGTAGTTAGTGGGAGGGAATTGGAGGTTGCTGGGGACGATGGAGTTGGTGAAGGGAGGGCGACCGACGGGAGATGGATGGCGGTAGGCCAACGGTGGGGTGGTCGTGTGGACGTGAAAGGAGCGGTAGAGGGGCAGTTAGTGAAGGGGTGTGAGAACCATGAAGTAGTGGAGGGGCGGTGGGGGCATTGGGAGGCGGAGTGGGGGAGCGGTAGAGGATGATGGGTGGCGGTTGGGGCGGTAGAAGGGGTGAGGGCCTGATGGTCGTGAACTCGGTGGGTCGGCGGGGGAAGGAAGAGGAGTCGGGGGGAGGGGAAGGGAGGGACAACATGAAATACGAGAACGGCACGGGGCGGAACACGATGGAGCGGGGTGGATGGGAGTGGGTGGGACGAGATGCGACGTGACGTGATTGGACGGGGCGGGACGGGACGGGACGGAACGGACTGGGAGGAAGCAAGACCGCTCGAAGCCATGAGAGGCGAGAGGAAAAGGGGGCGGGACGGGGAGGGTCTGGGCGTGGCGGGGTGAGGCGCGGGCGAGGAGGCGGTGGGGGTGGCATTTGCGGTCGGTAGAAGCCCCTCCCCCGGCCCACAACCGACAAGCCCACATGGCGCTCATTTAAAAACAGGCGGTTAATAATTCACGGGTTGCGGCGTGTTATTTTTGATACATTTTTGAACGCCCTTCCCCCACACATACGGACCGCTTATTCCAGAACTATTGAGGCTACTCGCTCAACCCACAGCCATTATTTAGCCCAACGCGTTTCGCAAGCTCAATTATGTATATATTTGACATTAAAATACAATGAGGGGATTATGTGGGGAACAGATTGTAAACGCAGGAACGACGAAGCTTTGCATCAGCAACATTATAAACAAATACATCCAGAGTTCTCAATTAGGTATTGCTAGTCCGTTTTAAAAGACGACTCTGTCATTAGGATGGTATAATCGGAGACCAGGAATCATAAAGTGTACCAACGTGTTAGCAACTCCGGGGACTGGCAACCGGCCAACTGGTCCATAGCTTCCAAGTGATTTCCGATAAGCTTCCTTGGCTGAATGTCCGATACATTAACCGTACACTGCATTTGCAATGGTGAGGTGCCGCGGAGTATTAAATTAATTTCTAGTCTATCGATTGTATTCAATAAACAGAAAGGCGGAAACCGAATGATATTTGGAACGTGAATGAAATGTCGAACATGAAAGGAAAATATTATTCATAGTGTTATTAGAACACATGGACAAATCGAGAGGATAATTTACGTCAAGCACAATATTACTTTATTCTCGTAAATTTATGTGGCAATTTATCATAATCAGCGCTCACTCATTCAAACAAAACCTTTTTATTTAAGTTAATCCGGTCCAAACAACAAAATTATGCATTATTTTGTTGGAACTCAAAATGCCTGTTCATAGTAAAATGAAATAAACATTAATTGTAAAAAAGTTTCTAACGAAAGATGTTGAAATATGTTGAAATTCTTATAATATAGAAATTAAATTTGAATAGTTATATGTTGTAGGCATGTATAATAAATGTCACATTTACGCGACACAATTTAGACTCTAATAAAAATTACTATAATAATGCTATAAGTAATAGTTTCTTGTAAATAAAAGAGAGTTGTAATACAATCTGTGTTCCGGGTGTGTTGAAAGTTGGGGAAGACTGATGTTGTCAACGTCATCACTGGTGCGTATAAGTGATTGATTAAACATGTTTGATGAAAGCACGGATATATTATATTGAACTGATTCTGAATTGAGTGGGCAGTTATGTAATATAGGTTCCCGATTCTACAGTAAACTAAATACCTACATTGGTGATTCTATAAGTTTCCGTCCTGACCAATATAACGCTCATCTATGGGAAAACCTTCGGAGCAGTATATAGATTTCTCTCTAATTGTAATGATACACGTTTACAGCTGCACCCAGTTTTGGGGAGATAGGTACCTACTTGAGTTCGGTGCGGTGCTTGAAATCTCATGGTGTTTAGCTTCTTCACGCCAACGCACCTGTACTTTCTCCTCGAATTACAAAGTTGTGAAGAACAATGGTTTTAAGGAGTTGAACCATTTACACTACAGTCCAGACTGGGAAACCTGTGACGTCTCTCAATTATCAAACGTGAAAAACGTTCGGGGAAGAAGAGTTTCAGACAACAGTGAGGTGAGAGAAGGAGTTTGTGACCAATTTGGAAGAAAAAAAGGAGAATTTTTTCAAAGGCCTGGAAATACAGACGTGATCCCTTTACAGATGTGGAAAGTGAGTTGGAGTAAAGAATTATTAATTTGAAAAAATATGTATTTTTTCTTTGTCAAAAATAGAAGTTTGTGAGGAAACGTATGGAACCTACCACGTATTTGGACCATTTTCACTAACTGTTTATATGCCTCTTACAGGAATTTGTTGGCTACAAACAAGTATTTTTCTCACAGCGTTGAAAGTAAATAACTTTAACATAACGATTGCTTTACAAACAAAGAAGACAAATCTCAAACTCTTAAAGAATGGTGTATGCCTTTCTTCAATCGTAATCGTGAAAGCTTGTGTTTCTATCGTTCGCATTTGTCACCGCGGTGAGACTTCACAGCGTGTGGTAATTGGGGGTCGCCGGGATCTCCCCTGGCCTGTTACCGCGCGAGGAATAGTTGCAGGGCTCACTAGCTGCGCGCGACTGTCATCTCGTTAGACAAGCGACGGGGGAGGGGGCGGAATTGGCTCCCGGAGGAGCGCCGGGCGGGGGAGGGGGGTCTTCCGCTGGCTCCGGAAGTACTTCCGGCGCGCGGGGCCTCGTTTCGCAAGTTGGCGGCGCCCCCGCCGCCGCGGCTGAGTGGTTGCTAGCTTAGCAGCGCCATCGATAACCCCGGGTCGCGCCGCCCCCGCGCGCCTCGCCTGATCCTCCGCCGGCGCCTCTACCTGGGAATCCCCGCTGATGAACCGCACCGCGCCACGGACGGCGGGCAAGGGGGCAGACGCTGCGGCAGGTGGCGCCTGTCGGGTAGCGATGGGCAGGGAGGGGGGCGGCGGACCTTTGGTGCTTCGGGGGCGGTTTAGGAGGCGAGGGCAGCGGGGCCGTGATGGTGACGGTTGGGGTGGGGTGGCGACGTGGGCGACGGGGGTGGCGACGTGGGCGACGGGGGTGGCGACGTGGGCGACGGGAGTGGCGGGGGCGGTGGGGGCGGTGGAAGCGGGAGGGCGGCGATGGTTGCGAGCGGGGGCGGCGCGGGCGGGGTCGGCGAGGTCGGCGGGGTCAGCGGGGTCGGCGGGGTCGGCGGGGGCGGCGGGGGCGGCGGGGGCGGCGGGGGCGGCGGGATCGTAGCAGCGTGGTGGTGGTGCTTGTGGGCGCAGGTGGGAGGGGACTAATTCGCGTGTCAGTGTGAACGTCCCTCTACCACTGCTCAGCGCTGAACGTTGTCTTGTCGTTAATTGAAAGCAGAAAATAAGCAAAATCCTTTCCTTATGAATTGTTAAGCGTAATCGCCATGCATATGAGCCTAGCTCCCACACTCTTGAACGATGCTAAGGAATATTCAAAGCAGAAGGAAGTAAACAACGAGGAATACGAAGAATTTGGAAATAGATGCAAAGCAAAAACACGACCATGATCACTAAAGAAAAGAAAGTACAGTAACTAATATATATTACAAGCCCAATTCCGGGAAACAGTGTTCGATTTCAGGCACAGGAATCTCATTGTTTTATAAATCCCATAATAACCACATCACAAAACTCATCTCAATTTCAGTTCAAATATCACAGACGATCCACAATCCAATTCAATTGCAAGATGTCAACTGTTACAGCTTCTTTTTACATATGATAGTAGCAGCAAAGTAAAATCAGATGTGTAAATATAACAAATAATTGAGATGAATATTAAATTCAAGTTTATATTGAAATTAAACAAATAAAATCCTATCATCAAAATCAGATGTGTAAATATAACAAATAATTGAGAAGAATATTAAATTCAAGTTTATATTGAAATTAAACAAATAAAATCCTATCATCAAATAACATCAAGAGAAAAAGTCAATTATACATACAAATTGAAACAATTGTCCTTAGAAATGAAACATCGTGTTCAAATTGTAATTTCATGATATTAAAATCATGAAAGTTGAACATGAGGAGTTTTTATAACAATGAAATAGAAAACATGATGATTCTAAATTTAAGAAACTGAATGAACGATCAATATTGCTTACACATTTATTTCAAATGCTTTTCTGTAAAAAACTTCCCTCAAACCTTCACTCAAAATAAGTATATTAATACTATTTGTCAGTAAATACTATTTTAATGTAATAATAGTATTTTTTGACAATCGATGTGCGTTTATTTTGAAAAGGCGGTCAAAATCTTTTAACATTATTAATGAGATAACCGATTACAACATATTTCCTAAAAGGTTTATGGATTTCAAGACAGAAAACACTGTATTTTAAAATAGCAAAAGGGACCATATCCACGTAAATGGCAATTAACATTATTTATAAAGAAAACTCATTAATAAAATTCGTTTTCATTTCGCTCATATTGAATTATAGCACATTTTCACGTTCAATTACTGACCTGTGGAATGGCGCACACATTTTTTAATCTACGTTAATGTACTCCGCACGAGTGCCGGCAAAAAAGGCCTTTTCGCCGAATTGCAAGCGGAACAGTGGATGTCACTTTGTTTGAGCGCGACGTCGTTTTAAAAGGTGCAAAAGCGGATTAAAGTGGTACGAATTTCAATGACACGGGCAGGGGCGACCGCGGAAGTGCCCGTGCGGTGCGTCAAACGTCATCCCGGGGACAACACGCCGGCGTTGAGTGGCCGGGGGCGAGCGGCGGTGGACAACGGACGTGTGAGGGGTGGAATGTAAATGGTAGAGGGAGAGGTGGTGAGCGGGGAGCGGGAAGGGAGAAGGCCA
The DNA here is from genome assembly GCA_031308135.1 of Acheta domesticus. Lineage (NCBI taxonomy): Eukaryota > Metazoa > Arthropoda > Insecta > Orthoptera > Gryllidae > Acheta > Acheta domesticus. The sequence goes on along the minus strand of JAHLJT010009436.1, from coordinate 178,443,135 downwards.
TAGGGCAAAGAGTGGAGAGTGGATTGAGGAGGACGGGTGGGTGGCGGTGGGCCAAGGGTGAAGGACAGAGAGGGGAGGGTCATGGCAGAGGGTCATGGCGGAGGGTCACGGAGGAGAATCATGGCGGAGTCATGTTCTTCATGGAGGGTCATGGCGTCCTTCACGATAGAGAGTCATGGTGGGGGGTCATGGCGAAGAGTCATGGTGGAGGGTCATGGCGGAGGGTTATGGCTGAGGGTCATGGCGGAGGGTCACGGCGGAGGGTCATGGTGGAGGGCCGTGGCAGAGGGTTATGGCTGAGGGTCATGTCAGAGGGTCACGGCGGAGGCTCATGGCTGAGGGTCATGGCGGAAGATCATGGCGGAGGGTCATGGTGGAGGGTCGTGGTGGCGGGTTATGGCGGAGGGTAATGGCGGAGAGTCATGGCAGAGGGTCATGACGGAGGGTCGCGGCGGAGAATCGTGGTGGAGAGTCATGGCGGAGGGTCATGATAGAGTCATGGTGGAGGCCATGGCAGAGGGTCATGGTGGAAGGTTATGGCGGAGGGTTATGGCTGAGGGTCATGGCGGAGGGTCACGGCGGAGGCTCATGGCCGATGGCCATGGCCGAGGGTGAGCTGAGGGCGGAAGATTGAAAGCGGAGCACATTGGGCGGAGAGGGGCGGCCGGGGACGCGGGACGGACCACGAAGGACGGAGGACAGAACAGAGAACGGTGGGAGGTTAGAGGACGAAGAGGCGAGTGGAGGCCGGAGGGCGGAGAACCAAGGGCAGACGAAGATCGAGGGCGGTGGATAGAGGGTTGGGGCGGAGGCGGAGTGCGTAAAACGGCTAGTGGCTGGCACGGGACGCCGACAGCCAATTACAGCGCATGTTGCCGTATGGGGATCGGGTGGAGATTACGGTGAAGAGGAGCGGTTGGGGGGGGGGGCGGCGCCCGTGAAAATCCACACCGCTCCGCTCGCTTGTATAAATGCTGCTTTAGACTAATGACGTGTTTACTGCAATACGCAATCCCAGAGGCGCACCGAACAGTGGCCCGGGGGGCCGCGGGAGGCGGGACCAGCCGACCTCTCCCTTGGGATAAAATTATTGTTCGAAAACGAAATGAAGCAATAAGAAGAATTATTGAGAATTTGGACATTATTAAACCAATGGTTATCACATTTAATTTCTTTAGTTATTCTTTACACATGTACATTTCAAAACAGAAACCTACCCTAATAGTACAAAATGTATTCTTTAAGGAAAAATAAACTTTTGGTAAACCATTTTCTGACGAACTTTCGGCAAATTTCATGATAGAGATTACATTATTCATGCATTACAATATTCATGATAGAGATATTTACTCAATGAAGACATTTCTTCAAAATTAGAGTTTTAGACCGAGGCATGTACAATGTTTTGAAAATGTAAGTGATTTCGTGTAATATTCAAAATTGCACATTCGAATCTCCCGCGCTTGTTTTACTAGAGTCCATGAGAGATCAGGTCCCAATACGACAATGGCTGTTTGAAATTCTAAGAATTCGGTCTCAGTGCTAAACAATAATGTTTCTCTTTGTGTGGAACTCTATTTTCTATTGTTGTATTACTGTTGATATATTTGAAAAGAGTTCACTTTCGCAACTCACTATTGGTATCAAGTTTTACAACTTATGGTTGTGATGTGTTAATGTGGACAGAAATTTCAGAATTATAATATTACGTAACTCATGCGAGAAAGTACATGCTGTAGTAGAAATACTACAGAACGACTTCACCTTAGATTGTAGTTCACTGATAAATGGGATTATCCCTGCCTCTCCCTCGCACATTGTTTTTGTTTAACCCTCCTTGTCTAACAGCAACGACGTTGCCAATTCAGAAATAAAGCAAATAACATAAAACCGGAATTTTTGAAGTGACTTATTTGAATTGTATTTTATTATGAAAACTTCAAAATAACGTAATTTTTTGTAGATTGAAAAATATTATTAAAAATTGCAATAAATAAAATTTCAAAATTTCGCAAACGTTTGTTTTTCTACTCTCCTCAATACTTATCACATCATGTCTTTTGACCAACATATCGTATGGAAATGAAATTTTGTTTCATGTATCTTTAGATTATAGACACGTTCTCTGAAAAATTTCAAATTCATATAATTGGGAATATAAATAATTAAATTTTGATTAAAAACACGGAAATTAACAAGTTAGCATGCGAGGAACTTTACCTTTGATTTAATGTATAGGGTCCAAGCACGGAAGGTCCAAGCAATGGTCCACATTAGAAAACGGAAGAAAAAAAATATTGAAATTATTTTAGATGTTTGTTGGGTGTCCACATAAAAATTTTTTCTTCATACATTCGCATTTGTGAAGATTACAAGTGCGCGCGGTGGAATAATTTTCAAAAATAAAAGTATTTTTTTAAAACTTGTGTTAATAGTATCAGTCGAAATCATGTGATAATTCATAGAGAAAATTTTTATACCAAAGCCATCATTCACAATTACACTAAAAACATTTTGTTGCTACAGAAACCCAAACTAATATCGGAAGATCTTGTAGCTCAGTAATATTTCTATATGAAGTTTTCTAGAAGAAGTTACGTGGAAAACTTCAGACTTGTAGCATACTCACACATTCTTTGTGACAAAGAAAAAATAATCGAGGAATCTTACGACGCAATGTAATTCCAATGTTGAAAGAGTTTTTCTGGTACATAAAACTTTTGAAGAGTGAACTCTAAGAGTCCGTGGGTGGTGGTATTTTTCATTGAATATTCACATGCGTTAGCCTGTGAGGCTTTTGGCATAAGGTTAAGAAGCACACAATTTAATTGAGAGAAGAAGAATTGAAGGACAAACAAATGTAGCTAATGCATCGTACGAAAAATTAATTGATTTGCTGTAGGTGAGCTTTATTATTGAAAAGAAAGGCGAAGAGAAGGCGAAAGGAGGATAAAAGAAATGTTTCGGAAGTTTTCGTGAGGGTTATGTGCTCCTAGCTGAAAATGGAGTGCAGATGGTATATGGTTTATATGCAAATACAATTTTGAGGAGAGTTGTAGATAATAATTTTTGATAACTAGAATGCCTAATTCGTTATGAATTTGTAATAAGTTTGCAGCAATGAAGTGATACTGTAAGGATTTTCGTCGTCATAGTTTATAAAACAATTATTTATTTTGAGGCGTCATACGGGTGTAATCAAAGCACACACGAGAGTGGGTTGTAAGAACAGCAAGTTTATTCATAAACTAGACCGTAGTCACAAATAACAAATTTCACTGCTTACAATTAACTAACTAAATAGATCCCACTACTAGGAGAGATTTTAATCGAACGGCTACCACACCGCTCTACATCTGAGACCTAATGCATGTCTCGCTCGTCACGTCAATTAATTGCCGGCCCCTTGCCCACGTGCGCCACTCGCACAAACTTACGCACAACCGCACGCCGACGCTACTGAGAAACAAGAAGACGGAGGCATTGTTCTCGTGCCGTTATACAGGCCCTTCCGCGCTACCTGCCGCCCCCATCCGCGCTAGGCATAAATTCCCAATGCGCCATCTTCTGCGCCCTTTGTTTAACATCCTGCCATCTGCCGCAGGTAGTCACCGTTTCAGCGTGCCACGACGCTACAATTTGCTCTTACCCAGCGGACGGGGAAGCGGGCAGACGGCAGAAAGAGTTGATGCTCTTAGTGAAGACGGAAACGTCCACCCGGACCCGAGTTTTATCAGCGGTACTCACGTCGTTCGTGCCAATGTGGGTGTAGGAAGAAGGCGGTGCTAAGCTCCGTGTCCCAGGGTTCGCCCGGTGGCCCACCAATTGGGCCTCTACTCGCCGACTTTTAGGCTGGATAAGGTGAGGATCTCGTCACAGACCCAGATTTAAAGGTTCGACGTGGAGCATGAATCCTCCTGTCAGGCTACATAGATTCCGACGATACTGAAGTAGATAGCGTCAAGGTGGATGCAGTGAGAAGGTTGGGGACCCCAAGCCACAGGGGTTTAGACCTGGGCGGCCCTCAGTTGGGCACTTGGCTTCGTCGTGGCAGTTCCCAATACTCATGGTCAATTGAGAAGGGATACGTCCTGGAGTACTATGAGTGGCGCTTAATTAGACTCCAGTGCTAGCGTGGTCAGCCAGAAGCTCTCAGCAGGGAGAGTGGCCCTACCCAGGCTTAATTGGGGAGGCACCCCGGTGGGCGCTGCGTCCCGGCGTATCCGGATGCCAGCACAAACGTGTACTTGAACGCCGGAGAGGAATGCGGACAAGGGCCAAAGTGTTTCGGTGCTCACTCTGGGAAGCAATACCCCTGGTAATACTAACAATGTGTAGAATGGTATCATATGTAGGGTTTTCAAATGCTTTACTCTTATATACTCCAATAAACAATTGCGACTTCACAATTCAATTTTGCAGAGCAAAAGAGAGGGTAAGAATGCCGAGCATCGTGAAAACGTGCCCAGATCGTACTTATCCTCTATAGGTCGTTAGTTTTAGAATGTTTAAATTTTAAATCGTATTCCCTCGGTATGCTCATTTTGTGAAGCAGAGTTCTTGGTCGTTAATTTAAAGAGTTGGGATTCCGCGCCAAGAGCTTTGCAGACCGGGGATTCTAGGATCCGACCCCAACGGTGGCAATGGAATCAGTGATGTCCATCGTCTCTTCCGATTAATTCCGGATGAATGTCAAAGCAGTACCTCAATCAATAGAGAAAGAACTGCTTGAGGTTCTTCCTTCGCCTTCTCGGACTGCATTCCCAGCCATAGGGCTGGGGATAGGTTCATCGTCCACCATATCCAAATAAACTGCAGCATTGCGAGTACGTGGATGACAGGCAAAGACAATAAAAGGAGAAACAAGAGTGAAGATATGCATTCTTTGCTAAATAGAGCAATTATACGTGATAAAACGTGAATCATGAACTAGCTGTCTCCAGGTAATTGAATAACCAAATAGTCTCGCTGTACCTGGAGAACATTTGCTCATTTCTAATTCAAACTGCACAGAAAGCAATTCAGGCAGTAATTACACTGTTTATAGAGTACTTCATTCAGTATAATATCAACCTATAACATCACGGCTAACTCGTGGCTTGTCAGATATACTGGAAACACGCTCACAGTTTAATATTTGATGATGATGGTGGGGGAGAAGATTATTTCAGTATATCACAACAGTCTGACAATAATAATGGAACAATACTACCGCTGAAAACTTTAATTATTCATTTCAGTAAAGTCTCTAGTATTTAAGGTTATTTCACCTTCTCCGGGCATCGATAATCACAATTCAGACCATCACGCACGATACATCTAACCATCCAATTTACGAATTGGATGGGAAGGGTTTGATATTGAAGGGAATTTCACTGGAACAATTGGCGGGTACCAGCGGGGTGCATCAGTCCACACAGGGCGCCCACCAGCCCCCACTAGGTTTCGAGGAAGGCCTCTCTTAACACGTTCCTCTTTTTACAGATAGGGAAATCAGCTCCCTCATTTTTCCCCGTACCGTTGTAGCCCGTGGGACCGTAACATATTGTCTTATTATTTACGGTTAGAGACCGCAATGGAAGGAAGAGGTTGAATCGGTGATATCACTTGGTGGATACACTGGTATTTCCTGGTGGAAGGGAAAGCCGTCCGCGATGCCTCAACACACCATCCATGCCCAAAGTGGGATTCGAAATAACACGCTCGTGTCGAGGAAGTCAAGATTCTCTATCTTAAACGACTTCGTCCACCAGCGTCGGCTTACTCCTTTTATATGTTACGTCATCCACCACTGTCCACACGTTACCCAGCACTGGCTTCGCGTTGCGCGGGCCTTACGGGTGCTTGGAGAGCGTTGGAACCACTGTGTCTGACGCCCCGCCTGCGGTTCGCACCCCAATCCCCACCCCCCTCACCCCTCACCCCCCTCCCGCTCCGCTCGCATCGATCGCTCGCGGACTTAATTTATCACCGCTCTACTAAATGTCTCTAATAGCCCATTAGTCGAGGTGGAAAACAATTCCCCAATGAAACAGCCAGCGAGACACACAATAAACTTCTGCATGACCTACAGTAAGCCGGCGTGGCGCGGCGCGGCGCTGCGGGCTCTGCTGCCCTGGAAAAACCGCGGTGCCGGGGCTCCGAGGGCCTTCGGGTGCGTTAGCGCAGTCTTTTTGTTTTTTTTATTTTTTTACGCGGGCGGATTCTGAATTGCCGGTGATTGAATCAGTGTCCCCAGACCACGAACATGGAGAGATTGTCTAGTGTTACAAATGAAGACCTCGAGGCAATGACATGCTATGCCACAATTCGTGAGTTTTGAGAAAAAATAAAATAAAGGTTTAGACCAGTGTTGTCAAGATAGATGGCACGAGCGGGAATCCGTGGCACAAATGATCCTATGAAATCGCCCCTCCACGCAGTTCATTACCCCGCCACCAGAGACAACGCCATCCCTATTGTAAAACGGCGGTGTTACTAATAGTTCCCTTTCCCGAAGTTAGTTGCGCAGAGAAGCACGTGGCATGCTATGGTGCCACGACGCGTGCCACAGCCAGCAGTAGAAGACCTTGACACCACTTGTTTAGACATTGCATTCAACACATTGAGATAGAGAACATTAATTTATGAATTACACTGCCATCTTGGAACGAATCTTTAATATAAAAACCTAATGTCTAGATGCATCTAGGGGGAATCGAAAAACACTAATATCTCAACTTCATCAGAAATCTGGCATAGCATGTAATTGCCCCAAGGTCTTCAAATCTAAAGGCACTGCAGATCAATTCCATATTTCCCTATTTACCATCGGAAAAATGAGCAAGAGCGTAGTAGAATCGTGCAGCACGAAGCAGCTAGGTAGCCAATGTTAATCTAATATCCATAATGTTGTTAAATATTAGACTTTGAATGAGTATCGCTTTTGTTTAGTAAATACATCGGGAATAATAAAATTACGAACTTTTTCGAAGGTCGCTTTTCAACATTTTAGTCCTACGGAGTCCACTGTGAATTTTAAATTGTAAGGGGACCTGTAGGGAGAACATGTAAGGACAACACAAACACACACATTTATACCAGAGGCGGGATTCAAAACCGCGACCCTTTAAGCCCAGGCAGCTACGTCCTTCAGCTTTAACGATCTCGGCTATCCAGGTCGACAATATTACTCCTTGCATTCAGAAGAATGCACTAATATTTGATTTTCTAGAAACACATTTTGTCTTTCGGGAAAAACGCATTCATCAATAATTTATCTCAACAAATTTTCGGAATTTAAAATCAATTTCTATTTGACTGCGAATGTGTATGCAAATGTCACCGTCAATCAGGTGATGCGCCAAGTGCAGTTGGAAGACGCTGCAGGGGTCACGTGTCGGAGCGCGTTCCTCGTCCTCTGGACGGATTTCCCGCAAATTTGGATAAAGGCCCATAAACAAGGTACGGTTTTCATGTAGATTCTCGTACAGTTTTTGTATAGAAACGTTAAGATCTCAAACTGAATGTATAAAAGCCAAAAAGTAGCGCGTACGCGGTCTACACCAGACTTTACGCTTTCTGCATGAATCTCCACAAACCGCCGCTGGGGGGGGGGGAGCTACCGGGAAACAATTGAATTGCGCCGTCCGAGTACTTTCAGTGATGGTATTTCTCAACGAGCTGGAGATACGTAGAGAGGCCAACAGCCTTGTTTCAGCGCTCCTTACGTGATATTCGTGAAATATGGCCGCCATGTTTTAAGGTGTCATGGCGTGATTATCATCATGGTGCTATATTAGCCCTGTCTTCAGTTTGTTATTCCTATATGTAGTGAATTACTTTCTTTAACACGTTATGTAGTCACAATCCATGTTTTGGTAAGAAAAAATCGATTCATAGCAAGCAAAATGTCTGTCTGTTTGTCTGTCCGTCAGTCAGTCTGTGGTCAACGCTAGTGCCTAAACCGTTCACGCGATTTTCTCAAAAATTGATACACCCCGATCATTTTAAAGTAACTCGAGACTCTGCGAGTTTGAAAAGGATATTTTGATTTTGGAGGCACTTTCTATGAACTGTTAAAAATATTTTCAAAATGTTCTCAAAGATAGCTTCAAGTTTTTGGATCAAACTTGGTTATCGGATAGCGTAAAAAGGCGCTTAAAAGAATGACAGGCCTCGCTTTTCGTTGGAATTTTCCAATTCTCAAAAATTGCATAATTTCAATTTTTTTCGGCGTCTTCCAACAACTACAATATTGATGATTTTTCCTTAATAAAATCTGTTCTTCAAACACAGATCTTAAAATAGTCATGTACAATTTTTCGAAAATATGAGTAGTTTTGGCGTAATTCGTGAAATGTAGAAAATTTTAAAACAATTATTTTATAAAAGAGAGCTACAATTTTTTCCTTTAAATATACTCCTCTTATGTATCAAAGAAAAGTAAAATGGATTGTGCTAGTCCCATTTCCAGTGAACTATTTATAATTTCGAAAATTGCAAAAAGTTAACATTCCAGAACTTCCATATTGATGAAATATTTTTGTCTTAAATGAAATTTGTTCTAAAACTAGAGATGCTACAACAGAACATTCACTATCTCGCATTATTTGTAACGACTCCGCGATGTAATACTACATGAACCTGCAAAAATGTTTCCAACCAGCAAACGTTTCTTTCCCCGCTTCTTTGACGTTTGACACCTTTTAACATGGCGGAGAGTGACTCTACTGTTTCAAAAATGGCGACGCTATTGCCTCTCTATGTATCTCTAACTTGTTGGTACTTCTGTGCGTGTGTTCCGGCTATGATCTTGATTTAGTATTAATTAACCATGAGGAGCATAGAGAATAAAAATTGGAAGGCGGGGATAAGGAAAGAGGTAGCTTATCACAATATATCACTTCATACAATCGCACCTTGACATACCTAACCCAAAATCGACATGGCCGATTACCGTTAGTGAACGATTCTGCCACTAGAGGCGCTGTAGTCAATCTGTATGCTTTCTATACAGGAAAAATTACGAACATAATTTTCTCATGTAGAAAGCGTAAAGTCTGGACTAAATGCAGAATCAACACGAAAACTGCACCGGCCTTAAGCGTCAACTCCCAAATTTATCGAAGTCAGTTCACTTCAGCTCGCAAACACCATTATCCGTAACAACAGGTTCAGATTCCCAAAGTTGGCCCTCTTCAGGTCAAACATAGCACTCGTCAAGAGATATAATTGTTCCTTTTATGTTAATACAGTATTCTGTTTAAGAAATAGAGCATTTTTAGGAAGAGTAATCAAATACACGAATCAATGCCTACAACAAAAGCTCTTCCGAATCTCAAGGTTCTTATTCACTTTTTAATCACTTATTTTCTTTTTAAACACTTATTTCTCCTTGTTCACCAGTCGTTTTGACGATTTATTCTTTCTTCTCATTTTCGTGTGTGTCATCAAATGTGCTCTAATTTTTTCCAATCGCCTCTATGGTGCAACCTAATATAATCTGTGCAAAGGCATTACCTCTTCTTTCCGTATTGATAACCGTCTTCTCTTTGAGGATTTCAGGAACTAACTGAATGGAATTAGATTAATTATTGTTGCATTATTGAAAATTCCATTCTTAAAAATTCAGTCCACGTAAATTTCTACCTTTGGTGCCGTGTCCTCATTAATTTAATTCACTAGAAAGTTCACGAGAGCCATTCCTTTTCTGTCCAATTCTTTAATACTGTTCGGCTTCGCCCGTGGAAAGCATTAGAGCTCAACGATGTGTTGTCGATGAAAAAATAAAGTGAGCTTTCTAATCTTCACATATATTATACAGGGTGAGTCAGGAGGAAAAGTACATGCTTTGAGGCATGTTACTACTGGTGATTCTGAACAAAAAAAACTTCTAATAAACATATGCCCTTTTCTTAACCGTTTCGGGGTAAACGAATGAAAACAACTAGGAACGGGAAAGTGCAGGTGACAGTAAATGAAGATACTGTTATGTTATGGTTTGTTTAATGCTGTAAATTTCCTCACGAAAGATGTTGAAACAGTCGACCGTCAACTTCAATGCATTTTGCTATTCTTGTAGACAGGTGTTGTGTTGCTGATCAGAGCTCATTTCTACATTCCTTTACTTGAGCATAAGCATCTAAAATTCGAGCGAGCAGTTCCTCCCTTATGTCCACTCTGCGCTTGTAGACTTTGCTCTTAAGCCATCGCCAAAAACAAAAATCAAATGGGGTAAGATCGAGTGATCTCGGTGGCCAAGCAAAGACTCCACGGCGATCGATCCAATGACCAGGATACGTTTCGTTGAGATGCTGTGCCACTTGCCGTACAGCAGGGCCGTCAGACGAACGAGCACGCGAATGGCCTTCGCAAAGGTTTTGGGCACGCGGCGATTTCAGCTTAGCGAAGTCAATCGGCCACAGGCGGGAAGCATGGGTAAGAAAACTTCGTGCGAATGAAGCGAGTTGGGTGAAAAACACCATAAAGAGAGTATTATTTGTATACCATAAAGAGACATTTATTAATTTTGACGAACTTTTAATGGAAATTTACATGTAAACAGAAACTGCAGTTACTCTAGCATTGATCATTACACCAAGGAAGCATTAACGCACGTTTCTACTTAGTTTTAGACAATGCAGTATTAGATAACTATTAACTCTAATTACAAATAACTCAAATGAATATTTGTAAGAAAATAAATATAAACCAAAATTATACTTAATCAAGATAATTATTATATATCATTTCATAAAAGCAATGACACTATTGTTGAAAATAAACATTTAAAGAAATATGATTTTCATATCTTTCGTGTGAAAATTCACGTAATAAAAACCCTTAAAAAGTAGAATAATGATGAATAGAGACAGGAAAAATATGTGGAATGAAACGTCAAAAAACGGACATAAATATGTAATGAAAACAGTGAAAATATGTAATAAATATGTAAAATCGGATTCATTATATAATATTAAAATACATTAATTTAAAAACACTTTTACCTAATACAAAATTGCATTTATGAAAACTTTTCTAAAACATTTTAACCATAATAACCAATTAACCAAAAGGTTTTAAAAACCATTTGGAGAGCACAAGTTGATGCACATTTTGCCATACAAGAGCCCATTCGGACTGAAACTTGTTATATGTACGTCTTCTTGCGTCCCATCACGACTGCCTTCTGTGCATCCCTGAGAAATCGGAGGGCGGACTTTCTTTGGCCGCGGGCACTGCGTGACCTAGCAGAGCGCAAGCGCGCTCCGAGCACGTACGTGCTCCGTTTGGCAGCCCTGCTGTATGGAATGTGCACGAGCTACGTCATGCTGAAAGTTCATATGAGCTCGTGTTGCCAAAGGGATATACTCTACTTATTATAGTATTTTGAAGAAAATCAAGATACCGTACTCCATTATGACGGTTTTCTAAAACAAGTGGACCAGTTTACCCTGAAACCGTTAAGAAAAGGGCATACGTTTATTAGAAGTTTTTCGTTCAGAATCACCAATAGCATCACCCCTGAAAGCACATACCTTTCTTCCTTACTCACCTTGTGTTATAACTTGATTTAGTTATTAAATAATATGAGGATTGATAATTGATGACACATTGTGTTTAACTCAAAACAAAATGAATTCTGTATTTCGACTCAATATACATTGTATGAACATGAACTAAGACGTGTGAAAGTATATTATAATAAAATCGCTCGTAGCCATGGTTGAGCGATCCAGATGGCGCTGGTTATAATGGAAGTATAAATTTATAATAGCCCGTATGTTCATTATAACCTCAGAAAGGTATGTGAGTGTAATAGGCTTTCCTGAAGTGGGAGAGGGAAGCCAGAGCATGTTTTGCGGGGGCTGATGCGAACTGCAGCGTCTTTACAGAGCGCCGAGGGCCGTGAGGGCGCTGGCACTGGATCTGCAGTGTGCTCGCCGCGAAGGAGAAGGCAGGCCACGATTACATTTAGAAAGGTGAATGTTAAGCTGCCCCTTCCGAGAGACAATCTCTCTCTCGTTACTGAAAACCACTCATGGCTAACAAAGTAACTACCGTTGACTCGCTAGAATGCCGACATAAATGTGAAAAATAGTTGTGAAGAACATCTCTCCATTAAGCGATAATATATAATCGCTTTAATATGAGAAATAAACAATAAATAATAAAAAATTAAAAATATCCTTAAAGCCAATTGATGAAATGAATCTCTCATTATGTTACATCCTTTGAATTTCTGCAGTGAATAAAATCGCAACAATTTTGTAGTTTAGCAAATAAATCCTAAAATTGTTGGAGAAAACTTAAATAAAAATTGTATATCACTTCCCAGTGTAGAGTTATGGGATATATATTGAAACGAATTGTTATCACTGATATGATAACAATGCGTTTCGAACCAATTTTGTACGTTTGAACTGCGCGGCAGAGGCCAGCCCGCCGGCGGAGTCGGGGGGGCCAGAGCCGGTTCAACGTGAAGAACCGGGATCCACGAATCGAGCACGAGACCAGTAGAGCAATGGCGGAGAAAGAGAATGGACGTTAAGGTATCGTGTGGAAGGAAAAGCGAATAGTGGCGGACAGAGTGGAACCAGAGTGGAGTTGTGACGGAGAAAGTGTGGGACCAAAGTGAACGCATTAGCGGAAAAGTGAAGCGAGACAAAGAGTGTGCAAGAGAGTAGTAAAGTGTTACAGACAGTGAAACGTGGTGGATGATCAACACGTGGAGTGGACATAGCCGTATAGAGGGAGGGAGCATTGTATGCCAGTTTTCAACGTTATCAAGTACCATTAAGGTGAACAGTTGATGACCATTACCATAAAGGTTAAGAATTGTGTTGTAAAAGAACGTGAGAATAGCAGCTGGGGAGGACAACGCTCCAATGCAATCAAAACGTTTGGGTTACGTTTCAAAGTAGACCCCTGCGGCTACGAGTGGGGTGAGAAGCGGCGACGGCGGCGCTCCTCTGCCGCCCTTCCGAGCTCCTCCGAAGGAAGCGGACTTACCCGAAGGGCGAGTTGGCGCGGCCAGGCATGTCAGGAAATAACGCATCGAACAAGTAGCCGGCGCGGCCTTGCGGGGCTCCCCTCCCCGCGCTGGCTTCCTGCGGCGCGAGGTGCCGGCCCGACGGCGGACGGGCGAATATTAAAACGGCGCAAGTCAAACTGGATTTTCGTGAGTAAAAGCGGCCGGAAGATAGGGAGAGTAGTGATCAACTAATAGAGAACAGTGATCTTGATTTGAGCCCCCCTAAGTATTAAAACTAGTATAAAGGAGTAAAGCCATAGTGTGACAGTAAAATTGTAAAACGGGATCAGACAAAACACGGGAAAGAACAGAGTAAATGCGCCTGTGAGCGCCAAGAGCAACTGACTTTGTATAGCGATGGTTTTTTTTTTTTTGTAATAAAGAAAAGTTCTCGTTACCCCCTAGTCTCCATTGTGTATATGATTGGATCCGGAGCCCATTCCCGAAAAAGAATTCCTGCCCCCCTTCTTTTATTTATAAATTTTGTGTGAGTTAATCAACAACTCGTCTCAATATATATATACACATATATGATGAGATTACTACTTATTAATAGGGCAGTTATATACGTACACCAGAAGTGGTTTTGATAATTCTATCACAATCTATAGCCGTTTTCAGGCTCAAATGGTTCCAGAGAAAGTGGATCATACCAACTTCATGAATATCACCCGTTATCCTAACGCCATTGTCTTAAGGACTTTTCGTTACACTTTAAGTTTAGTACAGGTCCATTTCAGAGGAGTCAACCGTCAACGAAACTCCCCATGTGTTGGCACATACACGCCGAAATAGACTTTGTTTAGCTGGGATTGGCATCATTTCATTTGTTTTATTTTCTACCAACATGTTCAAAACTGCACTCTTGAACGCGTAGAAGCTGGCATAGAAGCATATTTACATTTTTTAAATTGAATTTGTCGTTTTGATTTGATATTCTCATCGCATTATTTGTTTTTGAATTTTTAAACGAGACAGTGGAAACAAAGCACGTAAGTGTGTTAAAATGACGCATGCAAATCGTGTTAAAGTTAAACAATGAATATTAAATAGTGCAGCAAGATACAATGTCATTGCTCTATTTGAGAATTTCAAAGCGAATTAGAACGAGAATGGATTATGAAAACGAATTCCGAACGTACATGTGAAGTGGCATATTTATTTCAGGTAAGATGTTTATGAAACATAACAACCAACAAATCTTAAATTTTTGTACTATGGAATAGATTATTTGTGCATTACCACATGCAGGTATTTTGTATATTTTTGGTTATATCTATAAATTGGGAATTGTAGCACACACGGTGATTGAACATATTTTAATTCATGGTGTTTGGTCTAATAATAAAGTCATATGTGAAAAAATTAACATTACAAATGTATGTGAATCTTTAAAATGCAGTTCATATCGACTTCACAATATTCTTTCAGTATTGTGAAGTCAGTACTCAATCAGATCACTTAGATGGTTGTGAAGAAAGCAATTGCAAGATTCATCTATAAAAAAACTCATGATGGTAACATTCAACATATGAGTGTATATTTTTGTACTTTGTATTGGGTATAGTTTGCAAAGAAGAAATAATAGGAAACACACTTTAAAGGGAAAGTTCTTTCAGGAAAAGAAATTTGGGAGAATATCAGAGGCAATTATGACACATTCTTTTTCCAAGGATCTTAATCTTCTTTGTTCAGAATTCTTAAAAGAATTTTGTTTGGAAAATCGAAGTAAGTATATTGTTTATAGAGGAAACGATGATGTAAATTATCCAGGAGAAATATTTTTGTCAGCCTTATTAGTAGTAATAATAATATCAATAGTAAAAATAATAACAATGATATCTGTCAAAGAGAACTGCTTCAAACAATGTATGACAAGGTACTTTGCTCTTGCAATTCATATTCAATAAATCATATGCAGATTTACATTGCTTTGAACATACAATTACTGATTACATACTTTGATACGTTCACCCTCCCATGGAAATATATTTAGTATTTTAAATGTGGGACAGTATTCACTATGTAAACCTATATTATATTATAATTACACTATGCAATATTTTGTATAGTATTAATGTAATTATATAAATATTATATTTGTTGAAATTTTTTGATATTTTACAGTCATGGCTGACCCAAAGAAAGGAGTGTATGTAGTACACAATGAGACCAAAGATTTATGAAGCCAGGCAAGAAAGCCCATGAGCAGATCTGTAATGTAGATATCATAAGTAAAATAAGACCAATACTGCTAACGTTCTGTGCAAAATGTGAACATTTTAAAAATATTTATTGTCAGGATACATGGTAAATGCTTATTATTATTATTCTTACATTTTAATTTTCATCTTTTCATATTCACCTTCATATATTCTATTAAAATGATTTAAGCAGTTATCATATAAATTAATTTTTTTCAAGTGTTAAAAGTAATTAACAACAGGTGTATAGTTGAGAAATTGCTGGGAACTGAAGGGCAGACTGTTTCAAGGCTTACTCCCTAATGCAGTTTCAACTGAAAATATGTGATCTCAGTCAAAGTGATTCTTCAATAAGAATGTCCTTAGAAAATCTTGCTACTGAATGGAAAAGGCCAGAAATCTTTGGAAGCAGGCTTTCAAAAAGGTATCTTAATTATCTAAATTCATTGACACATTTAACACAAGGAAAATGAGGTTCAATAACTTAAATTTAATAAAGTGTTATGAATACATTATTTAATTTTTTAAGGTGTCAACTTTGGACAAATTGGAAAAATGCAGTGGAGTATTCTGAGAAAATTATGGTTGTGTATAGAGAGAAGGATGGGGTATATTGTGAAAACAAATTGTACATCTGATCAGGGGCAGTGTAGATGAAGATTTCACAAAAAACGTAACTGTAAAAACACTTGTATGTATTTATTTTGAAATAAATTTACTTGGTAAAAAAATACGTAGTGTTCTAACTCTTCTTCCTTAGTTTTCTCTGTTGAATGTTGAGATAAAATATATTATTGTAAATATGAAATGGAGACAAATAAAATTTAAGAAATACCCTGATTTCAATTTTTTTAAATGTCCTTCCATTAATTCTATATTATATCAATCATTAACAATCTTTGTAAGAATGTAATTTATTCCTCTAAAGCTTTCCAATTATATTTGCATTTTAAAATGAAGTAAAACAATAAACTTCTCATATTTCAACATTATGAGTTTCAGAAGAAAATTATCAAAATAATTGACCCAAATGAAAATTAATTCAATGTTTCAAAACATTCAGTTGATTAAAATTAACATTATAATGAGAGAAGTTCCTGATGGCAGGTTTCTCGAATTGCGTATGTTTGAATGTAGCGCCGAAGTCTAGCTTCATGTACATTTTCAAAGTTGGCAGGGCCGAATGGCCGCCATATTGAAAATTCTAGGGACCAAAGCAAGCTGAAATCCCGTATATTCATGAGCGATTTTCAATGATAAACAATTTGGATACGCACCTAAAAATGGAAAAGGAATGTATTTCAACTTGAAAGATGATGTTGAAAAATTATCTCGAAAATCCTCGAAGTACAATTCTGGTGACATTTTTTTCAACCAAACCAATTTGTCCGCAAGAACCTTGTAACGCTTTGAACAAGCAAAAGGTAAATTTTTCACGTTCGCTTCAGACACCTCTAAAAACATTTTTACGTAGCTGAGGTATTTTCAGTTACGGATATTCAAGCGGTAACGAGACTACGGAGGTCTTTTATAATATGTGCCCCAACAATCAGAAGTACTTCTGTCTTCGCATGTTGTTTCATGTATCCTTCAATCTTATCGTACTGAATATCAAACTTAGCCCTTGGTTTATTGGTAATTGAGGATCTAGGACATGAAACATTGACAAAAGCTAGTGTAAGATGTAATACGTCTAAACCAATAGAGATTTTATATATAATTTGGTTTTTCGTCTATCTTTTAAAGTCATTGAAATTATGAAAAATAATTCTCGAATTTATAATTCTCGAAAAATAATTCTACTGCAGGACGAGTTTCTGTTTCATAAATTAGTAAAACAATAGGCGAATTTATGTTGTCTGGGCCTCATTTAAGTCGGATGTTTATGAAGATTGAGAATAGACCATTATTTGTACAAATTAAATTCGATTCAATTCCACTTGATTGGGTAACAGAAAATAAGGAAACAAAACAAAATCTCTTTGCAAATGAAAATTTATAAACATATACTGAAAAGCGTTGATATCGCCGCTTGACGTATTTTTTGTAATGAACCAAGCGATGCAGGAAAAGCATTTCGAAATTATTATGCTTTTGTTGTAGAGATTATTAAATTAAAAAATATTCAGTCCTCAAATATGCTAATTACATTGTATGATTCTTTCTAATAGTTTTCCATACAAGTTGAACCAAAGGATCTGATTGAAAATAATGAACTCTTTACATTGTTTATTTTACGTTATGTATATAAACATCATTTAAATTATTTATGGTTTTCGAATGATGACGAATACAAATATACGATTTACGAATTAATTACTTATTAATGATATTATTATGTATTTTATTTGATTGTTTATTTAACATGATGGTTGTCTTTTTCAGCATGATCACTTGAGTGTTGGTGAGATGATACACCAGTTGTAGAGACAAAGCCGGACGTGAAAAGGCAGAATGGGCCGAGCGGGAACGGCAAGGGCCGCAGCGAAGAGGGCGGGCTGCAGGGAAGCGAAGCGAAGAAGAGGTGAATCCGGCCGTACCGAGCACTACGGAGGGGAGGGGAGGGGAGAGGGTGGGCGGGGGCGGACGGGGTTATGTGGAAGCGGGGGTCGGGGGCCGCCCATAAACTACGTAACGCAAATTTCGAGTATTTTCAATACCCCTACCCCTTGCAACGCACTCCCCTATTTCAATGTAACGCAGCGTAACACTGCCTCAGACCGCCTCTCTCCTCCTTTAGCGTTACGTCATTTACGGATGACCCCTAGGAGCAAGAGCTTAGGCGTAAGTAGCGATGTGGACAGAGGAGGGTCATGCGCGGGCGAGTCCGTGGGGTGGACGGGTGTGCGGGCGTGAGCGTGAGCAGGTGCGGATGCGCGGGCGTGAGCGTGGCCGATGCGCGGGCGAAGAATGAGCATCAGCATGGGCGGGTGCGTAGGCGTGAGCGTGAGCGGGTGCGTGGGCGAGAGCGTGGGCGGATGCGTGGGCGGGGGTGCGAGATGGCAGTGGGCGTGGGCGAGGGCGGGAAAGTGGGCGCGGATGGGTGCGCGGGCAGGGAGTGAGCGTCAGCGTGTGCGAGCGCGGGCGCACCTCGGGCGGCGCGTGACTGCCTGGGCGCCGGCGCGCGCGCCCGCACCGCTCTAGCGTGTAATTGTTCGCGAAATAAAAGGGAGATTGGACTGTTCAGGAAGCGCCGTCTTCCGCCGCGGTGGGGCCGGGCGAGGTGGAGCGGGACGGGGCGGGGCGTGGGCGGGGACGGGCGGCGTGCGGGCCGCAGATGTTTGCAAGGGAAATCAAACGAAACCGGGCGTGCACTCGCGCCGCTCCGTCGGCCTTTGGCTGCCTCTTGGGTTGCTGCGGAGACACAGCGTCTGGAAGGCTTAAAAGTACCAAAGGAAAGGCATGAGGTAGTGTAAGTAATAAGATAATTCCTTATTATTCTTCACATCTCCCCAGTTGACGAATAGAAGGAAGAAAAATTCGATTACTAATAAGAGGTACAAATGTGAACAAATATTCCACAAAACAACCGGAATTTTATAGTATGTAACGTTGATCGTAATCACCTACAGACATATTATATTATCAATTTTATTAATAATGTATTTCCACTTAATTTTGGTGTTTACTTTTTTCATCGACAACATTTTTGTTGAAATTTTTAACTGTGACAGAAACTGAGAGTGAACTGTGCTGAAATAAATTATGGATAACTTTATTGCCTCCAACAAAAATGTCCATTATTTTAATAGTGGGAGGCAGAGAGGAGAAAAAAATGCCCGTGTGCGCCCGAAAACAAGTCACAACAGTGCGCTGCAGCGAGATTTTTGAACGAGTCTGTTCCAAGGAAAAACTGACGGTCGCCGCCACGCACGAAGCAGAGCCCCGCGCTCCTCCCTTATCGACCTCCCCTCCTCCGCCCCCATCCCAGCGCCCCCCCCACCACCACAACGCCCTCGCGCGCTGCCCCGCGCCGCGAGCCGCCTCGCGCCTTCACCTGCCCGCACTGGAGGGCAACGGAACGCTTCTCAACGCAGGAATGTGCGGGAGAAGGTGACAAGTAAAGCCTTGGCAATCAGGAAATTGGTTTAAGGTACATTTAAAGTTATTAACGGCAAAATGCCGATAAAGTGAAAATAACAGACGCGGTTGAAGTTTATAACAAAGTATGTTATACGAGTTATCGACCGTGTAATGCTTTTCGTTATACTAACATCTTATAATCAGATTAACTATGCTACAACAGCACATACTTTTTTGCGTTCTTTTTTAATTTGCAATTTTCGAAAATTCAGACGTTTCAACGAAAATGAGATATGCACCATTTTTAATGGTTCTTGGCTCTATCCGTAGAAAAAAACTTACAAAATTGGAACTGTTTCTGATCATTTTATAAATTGAATTAATTTTAAGCAAAAATTTTGCGCAAATTACTCGCTTTTCAGAATATTGTACATGGCCGTTCATAATATTTTTTAAGTCGTAAACAGAAATTTTTTGAATTGATTTTATTTAAGAAAAAATATTTGTGCTTTTGCAATGTTAATTTTTTTCATTCTTTTGAAAATATAGAGTTTGCACAAAACTGGATCAGTGCAACGTTTAGCGTTTTTTCCTTCACATGAAAGAAATTAAAAACACCATTTTGGAGCAGTTCTTCAGAAATCAATTGCTTAAAATTGCACGAAAACATACATAGTTTATTGACCAAGATGACTATGTCATTTCTTCTCAAATGTCTCGTTATCAACACATCTCGAAAATTTCGTCAATACACCAAACAAAAACAGTCATCAACAACACGCCCTATTAACCTGGGAAACTCACACTAACATTCACTACACTATCATACACACCGGAAGAGCAGCCCAGCGCATAGATCTTATCCTGTCTGGGAGCGTGCCCCGCTGGCAGAGATACCCTTGTGGAGGAAACGTCCCAAAAGCGACATGAATATCGGCAGCGGATTCCACTTTGCATTTAGAGTGGGCCACCTACCAGATTAATATTTACCACGGTTAGGGAATTATTCACCCTAATAGTTGACGCGCTCGAAAACGCAAAACATTCAATCAAAATCCTAGCCATTGTTGTTGTGCCGAAAAATCTATCACAATTACCATAGTTTTCCCTCGAAAGAGGTGGCTCAGGGAATCAATTGATGCTATTGCAGTGCCGCTGACCAGGAGGTACTGCGTTCCGAATCTCGACGGTGGCAGAATTTTTGACACTAGCCAGATAGCTAGATCGAGTTCAATCGCTTCCGGGAGGAAAATTCTAGCGGCAGGCTGCTCCGATCGGTAGTTTACCGTGGTTTCTCCGATCAATACCAGGCGAATGCCGGAACAGTACCCTAACAAAAGGTCTACGGAACGCACGGGATATTTCCTTTCCATTCAGTGTCCTAAGCTCTCCCCTTACACACATCCCAACATGCAATACCCTACCACACGTGCCAGGAGACCGGTTGGGAACTTGTCCCTGCTGGGGCGGTAACCCGCTGGTGGAAGATACCTAGTTGGGAAACACCGGTAGCCGATGGTAGGTTGGTGCCGGATCTCGCCATCTAGCGGGGAAAGGTCACCGCCACCCTCGAAGCAAAAAAACAAGCACTACACTTACGGTACTAATGACCTTAGCCGTTGACGTGCCCGGAATCACTAGTTATCAATCAACCACTTTTCCTTAGTACAGTCAGCTGCTCTTTTGACCCTCCTGCGCTTTCCTACATCCAGTACCGCCACCACACCGGCGCTACGAATGCCCTAAATTCCTTCACGATATTCAGAATACTTGGAATTATTGCTTTGGTGGCTGGTGGTGGGGGAGCGGGGTGGGGAAAGGAGGAGGCGGTAGGCGGTGAAAGTGAGATGGAGAAGGCGCGGTGGGTTCTGCATGCAGAGCGCGAGTCTTACCTGCGCCGCGCCGAATAAATAAGGCTTTGAGGGCGCGTTGGCCGCGCATAAGCGGCGCCTCGCCGCTCCGCTCCGCTCGGCCGAAGGCAATGCAATCCCCACCGCTTCGCTGCTCTTACTCTGCGCCCGCCCACCCGCCCGCGCGCTCCCGCTGCTCACTTCCCCGCCCCCGCCGCCGCCCTCGTCCTCTCAGTAGCCGGCGACAACCCGCCACCACGAGTTGAGCTCTTGGCGGACCGGGTGACGCCGCGTACAAGACTGCGTTAAACCAGGAGCCAGCAAGAAAATCGACGAATGATAAGCTCAAAGCTAAAACTTTTTGAGAAGTTAGCCAGTGTTATGAGGAACAAGGAAACGTAAGTATGGCGACCTGCAGGTGTCAGCGTTGCGCTGCGCAATGTTTTAAATATGTCGAAAAAAAATTGGCCATTGGGGAATGAGTACACAGATAATTCTAGTTGTATGTCGTTCGTTAGATAGATAACGTGTGTAGGAGTTTCATGCCATACCGAAGCGGCGTCTCGAACTGTCGGCCACACTGAATTGAAAGTGTCATTTTTTTATGCCCACTCCAAACAAACTTTATACCGACGTCAAACGGTATGCGATAGTCCATGCAGTCCGGTCAGCGCAGCGCAGTCCAGTCCAGCGCAGTCCAGTCCGGTCAGCACAGGCCAGTCCAGTCAGCGCAGACTAGTCCTGATGAAGACCTTGAAAAAGATGGTTGACACGTCGGCTACACAGCCTTGTACGTGGCGACACCCGACTGCCAAGATCTTAACTCTGGCCGCGGAAGCCTAAGACTTCATGCACCAGCATGAGTTGCATATATGAGCCGTTGAGAGCAAAAATGGTGTAAGTCAAATTTTGGAGGATTTGAGTTAGATGCACTGGTAGAAGGTTTGAACATTACTCCAACACGGGATAAAATGGTGTGAGTCAAACGTGAATATGTTTTAGTTAGAGGCCAGCACAATGCAGACGTAGCCAACAAGTTGCTCATACCACTGCATGCAATTGTCGTTTTGTCACAGGTGGGGCTAAACAACAGCTTTCACGGGTGCTCCATAATAGCTCGGTTATCGGCACTCATCACAGAAGAAGCACGTAGGAAAAGAAACATATATTCGCTTTTTGAGATACGCGCACAGGTCAAAATCGCAACTTGCTCTCACTTGGTTGAAAATCGTGACAACGACCCATTTTTTTCCAATTTTTCCATCACATTACTAACTCAGACGAAAATTGTGCTTGGCAATTATGTGAATGGAAGTCATAGTTTATACAAAAGGTGTGTGCAATAATGGTGGAAGTCAACTAAATAGTTAATTACTTAATAAGCAATGTTTCAGTCCAAAAATATCGACAGTAAGTTTAGAATATCTCATTCACATATTCATAACATTTTAGATCGTTTATTTCTAGGCAGTATAGTTTTACAGTGTTATCGTTTACATGTTATTTTCCGGAAAGTATGTTGACTTACACTTTTGCTCTCAATGGCTCATATGAAACCCGCGAGAACTATCATCTCTCACATCGTTTCCTCTACCAGGAGGATAAATCCTCGGAGTGGATCGAGGCATTTTCGCCTTTATTTCCGACTCCCCGCGGCCGACACGCACGATTTGGGCTATTGGTATCAGGATTTCGCCGGAATGCAGTTATCCCTCTCGGAAACCCCCCCATACAATGCCTGGGTTGGGCCGGCCTGCCAGCTCAGAGCCACCGGCTTACCAGGCCCGTACCGGAGTCAAATCAATGCGCCACTCCCAACCAGCGTGAGAAGGCTCCCGATGGTCGCAGGTTGGGTGATTCAACGGCGCAGAGGTATGATGCTGCTCCGATCTCCCGCCAACCGCGTTTTCGTTTTTTCTCCATGCCGCACCATCCTCCAGCTCTATTTGAAATTACAATTCACCCAGATGTGAAAATGTTACTTTTGTGTCAAAAAATGTTTTCTGAAAACATAGAGGATGTTTTATCTATTTAAAATTGCAAAAAAACATTTTATTAGCATTCATTACAAAAATATTTTAATAGCATTCAGTAAAAAATAGTTAATAGTCACTGTGCAACGGAGTTGCCGAACAATAAAAAGGACGACGATCATTGATAGGTGCAACAGAACGGATAACGTTAGTGGAATCTTCCGCTAACCAATCAAGCGTACAATTGTGAACTACAAACCTGCAGATATTTTAGCCGCATATTTTTTAAAGAGACACACAATTTTTGTAAATATGAAAGAGATGCCTTGATTAAATTTGTAAATTTCTTAAAACATTTTCAGGTAAATTGCCGAAAACTACGTCGTGTTCTGAGATAACATTCAGGTTGTAATTACAGTACGTCTTTTTTAGAATTAAAAAAAAACTAAATGGATGAAATAAGAATTTTACTACTGAACATCGATCCACTTTGCCCCATTGCGGTTTACTGCTCTGCACTGTCGTACCTACGCTGTGTTAAGCTACACTGATGCGTATTGTTCGAACTACACTTATTATGCTTCTCTCTGCTTATTGTGGTGCTGGACCGCAATGCCCAGGATCGGATACGTGCAGTGTGTGAATGTGTGTGTGTGTGGGTGCGTGGGCGCGGGCTGGGCTAAGCTGATGTGAGCTGAGCTGCGCTGCTGCGCTGTCGCCGTGGGCACGCACATGACGCACGCGCGTTGCTCCGGAGCCCTGCTTTACGCCCACCTCGCGCCCTCGCCCTCGCCCTCGCCCGCGCCCTCGCCCGCGCCCGCACCCATGTATTTCTCTTACGCAAACACACGCTCGGCTCGCGCCGCCTCCCTCCCGCTCTCCCATCCCGCTCACCGCCCCACCTCCGCCATCGCTCCATCCCCCCTCTCGCGCCCGCTCCCGCTCCCTCCTTTCTCTTCGCCCCGCCCCTCGCCCACGCACTCGCCCCCGACCTCGCACCCGCCCTCGCACCCCGCCTTCGCCCCTGCCCTCGCACCCGCCCTCGCACCCGCCCTCGCACCCGCCCTCGCACCCGCCCTCGCACCCGCCCTCGCACCCGCCCTCGCCCCCGCCCTCGCACCCGCCCTCGCACTCACCCTCGCCCCCGCCCTCGCCCCCGCCCTCGCACCCGCCCTCGCACCCGCCCTCGCACCCGCCCTCGCACCCGCCCTCGCACCCGCCCCTCGCACCCGCCCTCGCACCCGCCCTCGCACCCGCCCTCGCACCCGCCCTCGCACCCGCCCTCGCACCCGCCCCTCGCACCCGCCTTCGCACCGCCCTCGCACCCGCCCTCGCAACCGCCCTCGCACCCGCCCTCGCACCCGCCCTCGCACTCGCCCTCGCACTCGCCCTCGCACCCGCCCTCGCACCCGCCCTCGCCCCGCCCTCGCAACCGCCCTCGCACCCGCCCTCGCACCCGCCCTCGCACTCGCCCTCGCACCCGCCCTCGCACCTGCATCCGCCCTCGCCCTGCTCCAGCTGCGCTCCTGCCCAGCTCCTCCTTCTCGCCCCGTTCCCCCTCCAACCCCGCTCCCCCTCCCGCCTCGCTCCCCCTCCTGCCTCGCTCCCCCTTTCCCGCCCTTCTGCCTCCCCCTTCCTGCCTCGCTCTTCCTTCTCGTCCCGCTCCTCCTTCTCGCCCGCTCCCTCCTCGCCCCGCTCCCCCTCCAACCCCGCTCCCCTCCCGCCTCGCTCCCCCTCCTGCCTCGCTCCCCTTTCCCGCCCTTTCTGCTTCCCCCTTCCTGCCTCGCTCTTCCTTCTCGTCCCGCTCCTCCTTCTCGCCCCGCTCCTCCTCCTCGCCCCGCTCCCCCTCCCGCCTCGCTCCTCCCTCCCGCCTCGCTCCTCCCTCCCGCCCCGCTCCTCCCTCCCGCCCCGCTACCTCACGTAAACCTTTACTCTCGTCCCACGCCCGCGGCCCTGCTCACATCTCTCCCATCCCGCACTCGCCCGCGCGTGTCCCCGCTCTCCGCCCTCGCCCCCGCAGCTGCTCCCGCTGGTGCTCGCGCACCGAGTCTGGTCACGGGCGCGTCGTTCTTCGCCGCAACTTCTCCCGCGCCTCCGTATGATTGCTGATAGGATCGAACACCGCCATTGTGGCAAGTTGGCGGCCGGCGCGGCGCCTTCGCACCCGCGGGAAAGAGTAACTCGCCCACCAACTCCCGGAGAAAGGGCTCCGGCGCGCGCCGCTCCGCGCCGGCTGTTTGGCCGCGACCGCACCCTGCGCAACGCCCGCCCGAGTTGCCCGGACTCAAGGAGAATGGGGCCCCCAAGAATTTTTACCAACTTGCAACGCGCCACCAGTCTGTCACATTCTTCTCGCCAGCCGAACGCGGTCTGCTGGAGACGAAAAGACTACTTTGCGGGGTCATGAAATTCAACGAAATTTTATATACGGGTGTCTCTGAGAATGTTCCCGTTTCTTTCATGTAATATCACTGAATCCATTGATGTTTATTTATATCCTTTTGCATTTTTTGAAAATCAGCTGAAGCGGAGGAAGAGGGAAAAACGTTACAGAAATTTAATGCTTAAGATTTGTTGTTTAATAATAACGACGTGCCTTGCACGTGGTATGTATGATCGTCATATATTTTGACAAGCTATGTTATTTCTCAAGTAATGTTCGACCTAATAGTAAAGGCACAGTATGAAAATAAATGTAATATCTTCTTTCAATTTCAATACAAGGTAATAGAATTACTTGGTACGAGACTGTTACTCGTAGTTCTAATATGTAAATACAACATTCTTAAACATTTACTTCACAATTAATGCCAATCAATATATTTTTTAAAATATAGAAATTCACCTTTCAATCATTTTAATGAAGTGCGACGATTGAAGGCAAAAATTTACTAGTAGTAATTTGGAATAAAATTAAAATCTGATATTTTCACTTTTAGCACTATTGCCTTTAATCATCTCCACTTTTTCTTTGCGTATTCAACTCAAAAAACGGTTAAAATCTGTTTGCGGAGAAGCATACGCTGTGCACTTGGCAACGAAGTGTACTCTGTGCTTTCCTTCATTTCTGATTCCGAACCCTAATTTATATCGTGTGCTTACAAGGAAAAGGTGTGCAGCCCAAAATCAATAAACTGTATATCATAGATGACCGCTTCGTTTTTGCGGACAAGCTTCTATGTACAGATATTTCTGAAGACTTCACTTCTGAGTAAATAACATTGCTTTGGTCTTTTTTACTGAAAGAGGTAGGTCGACTAATTACATTAATTATTTAACTACATCGGTCATGCTTAATTTATTTTATTATATTTATTAGTTAATTACATTTTAAATGTGTTAAACATATAAAACATTCATTAAATATATTTTGTTATTCTTATTCAAAAAGGCTTAAATTAAATCACACTCTTAAGTATCGGAAAGAAATAGGTAAAAGAACTTTAAATTTGCCTGATATATGTCCTTGTTGTAAGAGAGAAAATACAAATGACAAGTTCTAATAATTAATCTTTTCAACAAATTAATAATACGTTTGACGGCCAAATTTGTATTTTCAAACCAAATAGCAGGGAACCATTAGAAGTCCAAGATATCTGAAAAGGGAGATTTGACCTGAAACGCAGGCTCTTTCTGGATCAGGAATACTTAAAATGTTTATTGATTAAACTTTTGATTGAGTTCCTGAATTTGTTTCAGATTTGCTGTTTCTACTGGTTGGGTAAACGTTTTCACCTAGTAAAAAACATTTTCTCAAACTAGTTTTTGATGAAGCATGTGCGATTCATCATGTCCGATTGCGCAATAAGCAAAGACTGACTTTGACCCTCAATATTTGATGTTTCAGAGCGCGCGCACTATTATGGCCATTGGCCTTCGGGCCAGTGACTGTTTTACGCATCGAAGTGTTAGTGGTTCTTCCCACTGGATGCTGAGATACGGCATCAACCTACAAGTCAGCGTAAATAATATTCCCCCCACCTGATATCTCCGCCAGAAGGACACCGCCCTAGCAAGGACAAGCTCTCAGGCTCTCTACTGGTCTTCAATGTAGTGCATGCAAGTGTATGTGTAAGTATAAGATGTAAGGTGTTTTGATCGGGTAACCCACGTTAAACTATCGGAACAGCCGGCCGCTAAAATTCTCCTCAAGACAGCGGCTGCATTTGACTGGACGGACGGGAGGTGGCTGAGTCGTGGAAGGCGCTAGTCATTGGAGCGAGAGGGGGGCGGTGCTAAGCCGAGGGGTTGGCGAGCTTCGTCAGAGAGAACCGAGGAGACGGTGAGGAGACGCTAGAGAGTTCGGACGTTTGAGAGAGAGAGGTCGAGAGAAGTGAATTAGTAGACATATGAACTGTGTGTTGGGTGTGTGGAAAGGGATGGAGCGGTTTGGAGTTGGCGTCCGAGGAAGCTGCGAGGACGAAGTCATATCGAAGGCAGTCGGCGGATCCTGGGAGGAGACAGCCGAGAAGTAACTGCAACAACGCTGCAGCCAGCTAAGTGAACAGGGGGAACAGTAATCGTTCCCCCCTGTACATAAGGCCCCTTAGTACATAAAGGCCTAAACAGTTTATTTCACTCAGACGTCTGAGGTGGGCGTAGATTGCATACAGTAGCTACATTTGTATGGGAACAGCCAAATATATCTTAATGGGAAGTAATGGTATTCTTTATTGTAAAATTTCAGTAATGCAATTCTTTAACATAGCACAAACTAGCTGCAGGAGGGTTAAATTAAGTTCATGTTGTTGTTGTTCTCTGACAGAGCATGATTGCCATTAGGTTTATTTGTTTGTATGTTTTCTTTGTTTAGAATATAGTGTTTTTTTTCTTTCAGTGTGTTTTTGTTTTCCTTGTGTGTGTATGGTTATGTGTTGAAAGATCTGCAAGTGTAGGACAACCCACAGGTGCTCGCAACTTTGTAGACAGAGAGGGAGGGGGAGGAACGGAGGAGTGGCGGTTGATAGAAGTGAATAGGTGGGCGTGATAACCCCGATGGTAGTGGCGGCGTTTAGGAACGGGCATTCACACAAAGATTCCGTACGGGGTTGTATCGGGCAGCCTGAATCTTTTGGTATAATAAAATAATAACGTCGCGGACATTATCTGTTTGCGGCGAGAATCCATTTCGCTCGCCGGTAGATACTGTTACACAAGCTCCTGTACTTCAACGTGGGTCACGAAACGGAAAAGTCAAAAATGGGGCGAGAAGACGACGAGAAGCACGGAGAGGCGGTGGCGAAAGTGGATGAGATACGAGGTGGCAAGACGGAGAAAGAACGGAGCGGGAATACGAGCGAGAGAGAAGTCGAGTGGGTGGGAATTCCACAGATCAAGGAGAGGAGCAGGCACTATGAGAATGGGATGGAGAAAGCACTATGAGTGAGACGGAGAAAGAACGGAGCGGGGAGGAGACCGAGAACAGTCGACTGGGTGGGTATTCGACAGATCAAGGAGAGGAGCAGGCACTAAGAGAATGGGACGGAGAAAGCACTATGAGTGGGACGGAGAAAGAACGGAGCGGGGAGACGACCGAGAGAGAATCGACTGGGTGGGAATTCGACAGATCAAGGTGAGGAGCAAACACTATGAGAATGGAACGGAGAAAGCATTATGAGTGAGACGGAGAAAGAACGGAGCGGGGAGACGACCGAGAGAGAAGTCGACTGGGTGGGAAATCGACAGATCAAGGATAGGAGCAGGCATGAAGAGATGGTTGAGAGCGGGTGGAGTGTGGAGAGGGCGGGGAGCAGTGAAGGGCTAATTCAGCGCCGCGTTCGCCGCGCGAAGGCCGAGATCCGCCGCCGCGGAGCACATTTACGGCTTCCGCGCCGCACGAGCCCCGGGCCTTTCCCGCGCGCGCGCTGGCGCTCGCGGGGCGCCATTTAAATCATTCAGAGGCGGTACTTAGATAAAAAGGCTTCCCCGCGCCGCGTTATAGAAACACTGCATTGTGAGAAAGGGATTTGTGTTTCAATTGCCGGAGATTTTTTAGAGGGCATTAAGTCGCGGCTGCGCCGAGGAAGAGAAAAGCCCTCGTGCGAGGGAGGGGGGAAGGGGGTTTCAACGGAGAGGAGGGCGAGGGGGAGGGGAAGGGGAAGCACCACGACGAAAGCGCTCGCGAGGGAAACGCACGCACGAGGACGCAAGAAGCGGAAACGAAAGTCAAGGTGAAGGCGAAACGCGAAACGAGTGGCGAGAGAATTTCAGTAGGAGCGGAAACGGGGCGAGAGCAAGGGCGAGAGTGAGAGTGCGGTGAAGAGTTGTGGGAAGTAAGCAAGGGCGGGGGTCGAGGAGAGTAGAAGAGCGGAGGTAAGGAAGAGGGAGAGCACGAAACAGACAGCAAGAGGACGAGAAGAAGACAGACCGTATGAAAGAGAAGGAGTGAAGGAGACCGAGAGCAAGTATGAGGACAAGGGCGAGAGGAAGGGTACCCTTGTGAGAGCGAGAGCGACAGCAGCGCGGGCAAAGCGCGTGGGGGAGCGCCAGGGAAGGCGCGAGGGAGAGGGTGGGGAGGGGAATTGCGAAGGGAAGAGAGAAGGAGAGAATGATACCGAGAACAACTAAGAGGGTAAGAGCAAGAGGAAGAGAACCCTTGTGAGAGCAAGAGCAGTCACGGACAGAAGGCAGGGAGGATCGCCAGGGAAGGCGCAAGGGAGAAGATTGGGGAGGGGAATGACGAAGAAAGAGGGAGAGAACGAGAACGAGACCGAGACCGAGACCAAGTATGAGAACAAGTGTGTGGATAAGGGCGCCAGGTCGATGAGCCCTGTGAGAACGAGAACGGCAGCAGTCGTGAGCAAAGCGCGGAGAGGGAAGGCGCGAGGGTGAAGGTGGGGGAGGGGAAAAGAGAGAGAGGGAAAGGAGGAGCACCGGGGAAGGCGCGAGCAGAAAGGACCGACGCCGCATGGGAGGAAACAGCGGCGGCGGCGGTGGCGGAGAGAAGAAGTGAAATTGCCGACGCTGGCAACTCGCAGTTTAATCCGTTTATAATGTGATTAAGGTCGTCGGGTGTCGGCGGTGTTTTTGGGGGAGGGCCATGTGAATGTTCGCTCGCAGCGGGGGGTGATAGTGCGCGGCGTGATGAAGTCAAATCTTCCCCGCGCAATTATATCAAGAGCCGCAGTATATAGTCTCCTCGCGGGGGCCCTTGGCTCCCTCCGTGCGGGGGCCCCCTCATAATACTTCCCGCCGCGCGTTAAATTATGAGGAGACGCGTAACGATAAGAAAATCAGACGCGCTGTTGCTTCCTAACTTGCGCTGTCGTTTGAGTGCGTTTCAAAAGAGCAATTGCCCCCCCGAAGCTACACGCAAGTTGTCCACAAATTACCTTCGTTCAATTTAAGCGTATATAATCTAATATCTAACCATTCAGCATGCACAAGAGCTTTGTGACTAACTTACGAATACTATTAGATTGTCATTCAGATAATTGTCTTACGAATTGGCAAGAGTGTCATAAAGGCAGAACATTGTTAGGATCTACATTATTGTGGGTGAACTGTTAATCATAATAAATTATAATTGAATGGCATTAAACACTTGTACAAACTCAGCTCTCACTTCAATGGGTAGAAATAAGTTACGACAGAACAAGTGAACTAGCAAAAAGAATTAATGAGTTATCTTCAAATTACTAGCATTATTTTTATACTTTAGATTTACAGAAAGAGTGAATTAAATCTCATCGATGTATTATTCGTCTTGTTAGTGACTTTAATAAGCTATCCATCATGTTAATGGCACAAGAAAATGAACTATCAGTGAGCATGGATGATTTAATCCAAGGGTCACATAAAATATACAACACTCTGCATACATTCCATGCTTTACCTTGATTTATTTTTATTTGGGACGTCGTCAGGAAATTATAACCAAACGATATCACAAAGAACGTATCATAAACAGCATTAACTGATATTTCGTTTATAAAAATATTGATTGAATCGTTTATTTATGAAAGGGCCTAAGTCAATTTTTTTTCGAAAAGAGATACAGGTGGGATAGGTTTCTATGGGTGTTGATACAAATTTGAATTATGGTAGGCCACTTGTCAGGTGATCACAAAGCTATGAAATGAACACCCGTTTTTACAGTTTATTTATTGAAGGGCAATAGTCAATTAGGTCATTTCATAAATTAATCATTTAACGTAGCTTTGAGTTATAGTTATCCGCACTGAGTTTAGTGACTACTGCTTAGTATTTTATTTTTACATTCTAATGTCACTGATTATTGCATAATGAGACGTTGGCAGATTGTCATTACTAATTTACTTCAAAAAGCCCTTCCGGGTGCGTAGCAACCAGCGTCAGTCCTTTTACTTCAAGCAACAGTGGCGGGAGAACCCAATAGATTGTCATCGTTTGTTGTTGATTTACAAGCAGTTGTGAATATAAAAACGCCCTTGCTCTTAAAAGCTTTTAGTGTCATCGAGCCTTCTGTTAAAGATTGTAAGAAAAGGAAACGGGGAGAATGAAATACAGAAAATTACAAAATAGAGAAGATTAAAAGAGCTCGTCTTTGTGGTGAAGAATATGTGAATTACCACAATAAACTTGTTACTCCTTGAAATGCTTTGTTCTGATAGAATTTGAGAAACATTTACCGTTCACTTGTGATATATTCGGATGATGTACTGGATTTCAAAGCCGGGTTGCCTTCATGGTACAAAAAACGTGTTTGTCTACAGAAATAAAGCAAGTGTGTTACACAATCTCAAAAGCATGAATTTTCAATTTCAAGCCTTATGGAATGTAGAATATATTATTTTCTACATTCTCGCAATATACCATTATTTTCTGTCGCTTTTTTACTCTCTTCTGTCGTTTTTTTACTCTCCTGTAAAACTGAAGTTTTTGCATTGACGTCACTGTTCTTCCGGATCAGCAGTTACCATAATGACGAACTAGAAATCACAATAATTCTCATTTATTTAGTTCTTTAAAAGAATTCAGAGTTCTAAAATAAACTAGTTTCCACTTAAAATATAATAACACATTGTTTAAAAATGCTCTCAACAGTTTTCTTACTATGTATCTGCAATGAATTATTATTCCAAATTCTAATGTAACTTCATGTAAATAAGGTCTGAATAGTCAAGATTTTAATTAAAACTTACTTCTGCAAAATGCAATTTTGTGATTTAAAAATATTTTGAAAGAAATTGAAATTTGTAAATCTACAAATTTATATACTATTCTTTTTGTCTGTTCCTTCGAAACATTTCCAATAGCTTAAGAAATGCTTTAAAATTTCAACAGGAAACACGAAATGTTTGTAAGTCAAAGACCCATATAGAATGTGTTCTTCCATTCCCCCACAGACAGTAGGTGACTTGCTTGCGTCTTAAAAATTAAACGTCCTCTGTTACCCCACATTTTCGCAGAGGTTTTTACACCTTTTCAACGTTCACTGATATGAAATTAATGGTTTTCTCAAGCAGTATTTTCCATTTCGTTGTGATCAAATATATTTGAAGAGAGAGTTTTCATGGTGTAGATATCAGAAGACCTATAGTTAAAATTTTAAATTAATATGAAAATATTATTTATTTAAAACACTGTAGTGTAAATGAATTTAACAATTATATCACGGTAGAGAGGAGTTTAAAGCACTTTTTCTAATTTATCATTCGTAGGTACCTGTTCATTTCTTAGTATAATCATAGCGATAAAACTGAAGATGCCGATTTACAATCGAAATATATAGTAATTGTTTATCTAACATGTTTTGGAAGTAGCAAACTCTGTAAAATAATGTTTATCTATAATAATTCTGGTTTGAAAATTGACTTTGCATGGAAATGGCTGTATTAATAAAAATAAAAACACGTAGGCAATAAACGAATACATCTACAAAACATATAGTTTTACGTTCCATTGGCCATTGCCCTTTAATTACTTAACAAGTGATTAATTACTTTACAAGTACTTTACAAGGGCTTTAGAAGTTCTTTAATTAATTAAAAGTGCTTGGCCATTTCATTTATCGTAGTCGTTAGCATCATACGGGCTCTTAAACCATCTTTCAATAAAATTGTACTTCCGCCACGGGATGCACGAACAATTGCTCATTGAAAGAAAGCTCTTCAATGGCTGAATGTGTGCCCCTCATAGTCAGTGCTCAATGTTGTGCCTATGAATAAGCGCTAGGTCGCTCCTCATGTGTTCTAAATATCTGGGAGCGACTGTAAGCATTGACCTCTTCTTGGCACAAGTTAATTAGCAAAGAGGGTTCAACAGCTTGCGAACTTGGTGTGGAGAGCGCCATCGGTGACTCTTTAAAGCGGACGCCCCGATGTGAGGTGGAGAAGAGCAGCGAGAAGAAAAATAGCGGCGCATTTATCTCCCGGCGCGAATCAAGGGCTTGCGCATTCAATTTCACGCCCCAATGGTTTTATTCTAGTTCTCTCTTCTACCCCCGGAGATATAATATCTCGGTTGTATTGTCAGAATTATTTACATTGTTTCTGTTAAAGTTGGTTCGAGAACTGAGCTTACTACCAACGAAAAGTCTTCATATGAATGTCATTCCTCTCTTTTTAAGGAAACGTTGCATCTAGGTGTTTCATAAGCATTTAAAGAAATGTAAAAGACATGTCTCTTTTAAATCCTACTATTACACCGAAAGCTGACTATTAGTTTTGAGTTTCAAGTATAAATTAAATACGAGTGAGTTATCTTTGCTCTCACTTCTTATTCATGTAATATTAGAAATAGAATTTGAGCAAACTCTATTTCATCTGAACAGTATGAACCGGACAGACGCTTAATAAGAATCCATTACACGCCAGGGTCAATTCCATGCGTCAGTGCACTTCGTATGAAAGACTTTACGATGACGAGATATGTAATAGTCCCTCCAAAGAAGAGACCGCTAGTATAAAATGTTCGATGCAACAAGCATAAAAAATGATATTAATGTGGTCGTATATAAGAGGGAGAACTCTTCACAGCATCTTCACGACATGACGTAAAGCGAGTCTTCGATATTACTACGCGTCAGACGTAAACCTGGGAGTTTAGGGTTTCCTCTCGCAATAATTTATCCGCAGAGAGATCCGAGGAAAGGTAGCGCTGAATTTTCTAGGAAATACCCATATATAACTGCAGACTCTCTAACGTGAAAATATTGCCTATCAGTAATATATTGCTGGTGACTTGGGTACCTTGTCATAAATTTTAAAAATTTGTCTAGATATCAAGGATATCTAGACAACACGTTTCTTCTTAATAGCATCTTGTAGAGTAAATGTGGGAAGTGCCTTTACATCCGCTATAGAACAAATCGTTTACGGCACCGTGTGCAGGGAAGAGAACAATGTTTATAAAGTATTTTTAGTATTCACTGCGGACAAACACGTTTACAGAATAGCAGCTGTAATGTTTTACCAACACCGGTTTTAAACGATGCGGCGGACTGATTGTTTTGCAGGTCATTGATTTTGGTGCTTATTTACATTTATCTTCATTCAACTCTATTATTTCCGTTTGCGCGCTGCGGAGGGAACTTCTGTTGATTACTGGTTTTCATTTCGGAGTGGGGGACGATGATGAATCATATTTAACTTAAACCACATTTCGAAACATTACGCCCGGACAATACGCATTGCACAGATTAGTGTATTGTCAGGTGGAGCATATTTATGCCGCGCTGGAAAGAGGTGGGGGCGCCTGGGTGAAAAATTGCGCTGCGACTGCCCGATGCGCCTTTCCCTACCCGCGCCCGCACGCCGGTCACCGTAGTGACCAACACGAGCAGCAACGAGGCCCACTTGCTTGATTTCTTGACCGCGTTTATTAATAGTATGGACTATTAATAGTACTGGAGTTTTGGTCAGTAAAAAAACATCATTTAACTTGCCAATGTTTTGGCTTTTATTAACCGTCAAATAGTGACGTGCCTTTGAACTTCTGTTACCGGTGACGTGCGGTCACTCTGACCGGGAAAGTTTTAGACTGATTATATTCGTTATTTGATTTCATATCCATATTCATATTCATTGATTTGATTTGATAAACGAAAACTTCCTGCGTTGCACCGGTTGAGAGGACAGTGAATTTATTTTTCCTCGCCGGTCTCTGGGACCGCACGTCACCAGTTAACGGTTAAACCTTCATCAGGACATTTTTACTTCGGATCTCTCAGACCTATCCATCATTCTCTCCACTCTTCCTGCCCACATATTCGTTCCTACATTTCCTTGCTTGAAGTGGAAATAAAAGCCAGGAAGTACAGGAAAGAATACGTGGGAAGGAAGAGTCTGGAAAATGGTGGATAGATTCCAGAGATCCGGTGTAAAAATGTCCTGATGAAAGCGTAAAAAAAGACGAAACTTTGGCATTTGAATTATGTTCTTTTCCTAACCGAAACTGAAGAAAAGTCCTACTATACTATTTTACTCTTAAGTTCACCATGTCACTTAAGTCTTGAGGCTTCACAGAGCAATTATTTTATTCAACCAAACTACATTTTGATCACAGGATTTTCACAGAGATTACTATTTACAAAGAATTTGTTTTTGCATGACAAACAAATAGGTCACGTAATTCAAATAAACATATTAGGTTTATAAACTGTTTTTTTCTACTAGCAAATTAATTACAACGAAGAACTCTATCAACTATATTTTTAGAATATGCAAATTAATGTGAGGGTTCCCACAATGTACGTTTCCACCGTATTCGCGCAAATATTTTTTGCCTCATGTGTGCTTTAATTCAATTAATGGTTTGTGTCGAATTCAAAAATGTATCTGGCAACACATTTTTCGTAAGAAGAAGAGAAAACGATAAAATAGAAGGCAATCAGGTATCATAAATGTATGAAAAATTTGGATAGATTCCGCGACTTGCAAAAAAAAAAAAACCTGAGTGGCCAGATGTGCTAGAACTTTCGTTTTGGAATAATGCCCTTCGAAAGAGTGAAAAGGTCCATCTTCAAGTAAATAAAGCATGTTTTGTTTCTCACACAAACAATGCAGGGAATATACTTTCATTACAGCAAAGGCAAGATCTTACAAAAGTGCGTTTTAATATTTGCGCATATATTCTGAATATTTTTAACATGTTTTTAAACTTCGCCAGTACCTCTCATATTTCCTCTTCCTAATTGTTAGTTTTTATAATGAAAATTCGTGTCTCGAGTTCAGCTAAGATATAAGAGAAGAGGAACTTGTCATCTTGGATGATGTATATGAACTGTTAAATAACATAGTGCATACCTTCAAACGATGACGTGTTGTACAATCTGCATTCACATATAATGTAGTCTAATTAACTACAAATTAAGTATTTATCACCATTATTTCGCACACAGAGAAAAAAATTTTAAATATCTCATAAGAATTGTCGCATTGGCGTTATTTTTGAAGCAGCATACTAGTAGTATTTGTGGCATTTACAGGAAATTATTCTACATCTAATACACTTTGATTCCAAGAGCCAAATTAGTTACAATAAATTGACGTGTCATGCATAGATACGGTTACTACAACTTATCCATACGTTCTATAAATGGATTCTGGCTCTAGACAAATATTATTTTATAGTTATAATATTTCATTTTTATAATATTACTAGTGGAACCTGGCAAACGTTGTTCTGCCCTTCATCTGCCTCTTTCCCCTTCCATCTCCATTTTCTCTGTCCCTCCCTCCCACTCTTACTCCCTCTCTGTCTCTCTCTGTCCCTGCCAGAGTCTGACTGTGTGTCTTTGTGTCTGCCTCTCTCTGTCCCTCTCATTCACATTTTGTTGCAGATTCTGCACGTGTCTGAGCAGGTCAGATAATATCGAGAAGCGCCGGACCAGCAAAAATGTAATAAAATTTAATATGAAGGTCTCATCTTGTAGATTACGATGTGAGAAAAATTTATTTGAGGCCCATGTAGTGGAGTTACAACAGAATTAATCGCACATAAACACACACACACACACACACACACACACACACACACACACACACACACACACACACACATATATATATATATATATATATATATATATATACAGAGAGAGAGAGAGAGAGAGAGAGAGAGTTGGATAAAGATCTGGCCAGTGGGGATTGCACTGGTCATCGGTAATTATTTATTCACGTAATCATTTGCGATCATTTTGTGTTCATGTCTCCTCTCCCATGGGCTTCGTTACCTCAGCATTCTTTTATTTCCAGACCCACAAGGACGTCCCTTGCCTGGCGGGTGCTGCGTCCCCGAGAGGCGGTCTGCGGGTGCGGGCGGAGGCGCGGGCGGGGGAGCGGGTGGGGGAGCGGGTGGGGGAGCGGGTGGGGGAGCGGGTGGGGGAGCGAGTGGGGGAGCGGGTGGGGGAGGGCGCGGCCGTGGTGCAGGAGGGGGCGGGGCCACGGGTGATGGCCCGGGCGGCGGCGCGGGCGGGGGTAGGGAGAGCAGGCGGGGTCGCTAGTGGAGGCGCGGGCGGGAGCGTGGGCAGGGCCCCGGAGGGTGAGAGGGAGAGGGAGCGGACGGGGCGCGGGAGGGGGCGGGGCCGCGGGCGCGGGCCTGGGTGGAGGCGGAGGCGCGGGCGAGTGTAGGGGGCGCGTGCGGGGCACAGACGGTGGTAAGGGGCGTAAACTGGGTCGTGGGCTGGTCCGCGAACGGGGGCGCGAGCGGGGCGCGGGCGCGGGGGCGTCGCGAGTGACAGGCTCGCGATGCGCCACCGCAGACGCATCGGCAGGCGCCGCGACGGGGCGAGCGCCACGCCCAGCAACGGGCGGGCGACCGCAGGCGGCGGCGGCGGCGGCGGCGGCGGCGGCGGCGGCGGATGGCAGCTGTCGGGCTGTCGCCGCCGCTCCTGAAATCACAACGACGAGCGCGGTCTTTCGCTCTCGCCCCACGCCCACAACGGAGCTGCTTCGGCGGCCGGCGGCCGGCGCCCCTCCTCCCTTCTTTCCCTGCCACGCACGTCGCAATGCTCCATCCCGTTGCGACCGGGAGAGGTGGCTCAGGGCACCAACTGATGTTCCTGCAGTGCCTCCGACCGTGGGGCCCTAGGTTCGAGTACCTACGGTAGTAGGATTTTCAACACTAGCCACATCGCTGGGACGAATTCAATCGCTGTCTGGAGGAGAATTCTTGCGGGTGACTAATCTGATAAGTAGTTTTCCGTGGTTTCTCCGATAAACACCAGGCGAATGACGGAGCAGTACCCTAACAAACGGGCCACGGACCGCCCGCGATCTTTCTCTCCTCTTCCATGTTTTATCCTCACCCTTCACACACACACACACACACACACACACACACACACACACACACACACACACACACACACTAACCCTTTCAATCCCAAAATATTTATGACGAAGAAAGAAAATACCTACGGCATAAAATTGATAAAGGGGAACATCAGAAGACTTAAAAATAAGTTTTTAAATTTTTACGCACATTATTTTTTATGAAATGTTACCATATGGGTTCAATGGGCAGATAGGAAACTTAATATATTATATTCTTCGAGAAATGAAGTTAAACTAGCATTTGTCAATTATGAAAGCAGTTCTTTGGGTTTGTAATATACACCCCCACACAACATTTTTTTATAAAATCCTTGGAAAGCCACCTGGCATTTTATACTTCAAATTTCCCTACTTTTGACAGTGACAAGAGTTAATTGAACGGCTTTGGATGCATCTGGAAGAATTTCTTATATCAACAAACATTTCTTTCTTACATAATTCTATTCCTATATATTAACATTCTCTTTATCTAGGTCGATAATAGATATAAACAAAATATCAATATTTGAATTTATTTATATTAGTTGTGATGTGAAAAATGATGTAATTTTCTTCCTAATTTTTTAATCAAAATATTTCCCTCGACTATGTAGATTCTTCTTGTGCTTTGCGAGAATTTCATATTATTCTTTCGACGTTTGAACAGAATTCAACAAAATTTTAGTAATAACGACTGTCTCTATCATCTTGTTCGGAAACATCACTGAAACGTCGCTCATTGCAGACCAAAGAAAATGCCAAGTAGGTGGGTATATTTTCCATTTACGCATGGATTCAAACTTCTATAATAATAAAAAAATCTTCAAATCAGGTTTTTTATCATTACCTAAATGCATTTACGATAGATATGAATGAACCCCCATTAGGTTACGTATGCTCTATACGACCATTGTAGCCGCGTATGTCAACAACACATTTCCCATTGAAATATCTTCCAAGCTTTTACATAAATCCGTATATTGTGTTAGTCTGTACTGTAAACAAACTCCATTCTTCAAAACGGAAGATTACTTTCCTCAGAAGTACACCATCGCTGAGAAATTGAACAAAACATTAGACCCTGAAGTGTCGCGAATAACATTGAAGGAGTTCCAAAGAGAAAACAACTCCAGAAATGTATACTTTATGATGTATTTATAAAATGATTCAAATATGTCAGCAAAATGCACAGAAATCGCTATTATTGGTTAAAATGATATTCTAGCGGTATAATCAGACCAAAAAGTTATGTAGGGCCATATGGCTACAGTGGAATTGGAGGGGCTACTATGCCCTACATTACCACACGCAATACGCCGGGATTCCGGTCGGGGGTTAGAGCTTGTTCCGGCTGGTGCCCCGCTGGTGGGAGATACCTGGTTGGAGAAACTCCTCTAGTCGTCAATACATCGGCGCCGGATCTCACCATCCAGTGGGGGAAGATCACAGCCACCTCCCGATGAAAAGGAAGGCACTACACTTACGGGACTAATGACCTCAGTAGTTGACATGCCCGGAATCACAAACAATCAGTCAATCAATCAAACCACATCACTGCAATTTTTCACTCCGCTTTCACCATTAACCCTTTGCCACCACCACACTCTTTAATTATTATGGCCATGCCTCTATTCTTCCTTCACTGCGCACTGCACTGCTACATGTCTAATCGCCATCATCTCTAAATCCGTTTCCTTCATTTGCGCCTGAGTTACTGTTCCCCTCTCCGCGTCAACCTCAGCCTCCTCCTTTGTCTTCCTCTTAGCACATGAAAAAATAAACAAAATTAGAATGGGCAATCAAATTATGGAATTCCAAATCTCTTCAATCTTTTATTGATGCCTATCTTGTAGGTTTGCTCAGTTCTAATCTTCCGACCATTATATGTTACGAGTATATACAAAATATTTTGTATTTTCACATTTAACAATAATTAAAATTTAAATTATAATGGATTCTTTATATAATTTTATTACAAATCGAAAGTCGAATGTTTTAAAGTTTACCCGTCTTGGCAGTGTTTCTTCACATTCAATGACTTAATTAACTATTTTTAATATTATTAAAAGCATCGAAAGATTTGAAATTCGAGAGATTCGATAAGGCTTTCCTCTATTCTTCGCCAGGGATTAGAAACTCCTTGGCTTACTAGTCCCCGCAACAAGATGTGGAGCGTCCGTGACGTGTGTAAGAACTCCAACGGCCGCTCTGGATTAAGCTCCCTCGTGCGCCTGTAGACGAATGCCGCCAGGGCGACGCCCGCCAGTGACGCCCGTCTCGTCACGCCCCGTCCCGCCACGCCCCGTCCCCTCCGCGCACCCATCGGCATTCCCTCCTAGAGTCACCCCTCTGATGCCGCCTCCGCATCGTTCCCAATAGTCTTGTTCCAGCGTCACGTCTGTCATAAGCCCATTGTCAAGCACCCATCCTCTAGCTCACACGGACAAACATACATCGTGAGGTCCCCCTCCCCGTAAATTCTTCTTGTGAAGCACGGTTCCAACATTATTTTCTCACTGCTATTTTTATTACATTGTTACTTGGTAAATGTGAACGACGAACGCGATTCTGGAAAGGGTAGCACAGTGGATTCGAAACTCTTCTGGATTTTTAGAATTCATTGACAGCGCGAATATCTACCGACGGCAACAGACGGCAACAGACGGCAACAGACGGCAACAGACGGCAACAGACGGCTACAGACGGCTACAGACGGCTACAGACGGCTACAGACGGCTACAGACGGCTACAGACGGCTACAGACGGCTACAGACGGCTACAGACGGCAACCGTCGACCGTCGGTTTGTCCACGTTCGTCCGGCAATTTTCGAGATTCGCAATACAGCGCATGCTGCGAGCGCCGTCCCGAGTTAATACCGCGCTCTCGCCAGAGTACATTCCCAGCGGCCGTAGGTGCATTTTCTCAGGAAGCAATGTTCTATGTGCTACGTTTGCTCCTCAACACCATCGACAGCATTATCTGCTTCCACTCATCGCAACACCTCACACATATACACACAATGAGCGCAACGAAAAGGCGTTAAGTCATAATATCAGCCCTCCCCCAGAAAACGCACCATGGCTACCATTGACACAAGCACCGCCATTTCCACTACAGTGCCACATCCGCCAAACCACCCCGTCGCCAATTGCAGCGCCCAGGGCGTCTGTGTGGCAGCCGCGTCCCGACGGGCCGCGCCGCGCCGCGCGCGCCTGTTAATGAGGCCGTGGGCGCAGGCGAGGGCGAGCGTGCGGTTGCGACGCGTCGCCGGCTGCTCTGTGACGCGCACGCACACGCCCGTGGCAGGACGCGGCGCGGCGCGGCGCGGCGCGACGTGGCGTGGAGAGGCGCGGCGTGGCTTGGCGTTGTGTAACGCGGGGTGGCGTGGCGTAGCGTAGTGTGGCGTGGGTTGACGCGAAGTGGCGTGGAGAGGCGAGGCTTGGCGTGGCGTGGCGTGGCGTGGCGTAGCGTAGCATGACGTGACGCGAAGTGGCGTGGAGAGGCGTGGGGAGGCTTGGCGTGGCGTGGCTTGGCGTGGCGCGACGTGACATGGCGAGGCGCGAGGTGTCTTGGCTTGGCTTGGCTTGGCTTGGCTTGGCGTGGCGTGGCGTGGCGTGGCGTGGCTTGACGCGGCGCGGCGCAGCGTGGCGTGGCGAGGATAGGCGTGGTGTGCGTGGCGTGGCGTGGTGTGGCGCAGTGTGGAGCAGCAGAGTGCGGCGGGAGGGAGTCGAGTGGATGTGGGGGGTGGTAGAGCGGAGCTAGGAGAAGCGGGGCAGGTGAAACAGCGCCAGGTGGAGCGAAAGGACGTTGCGGGGCGGGGTGGGGCGATTGGAGCGGGATGGAGAGGGACATGACAAGATGTGGGTGAGGCAGGGTGATGTGGGAGGGGTGATGGAGCGGGGTGGGGCGTGGGTGGGACAGAGAGAGGCGGGTCCTGGCCGGCAGGAGTACCACGCAGTGACTAACGGCAGTTCGTGGCTGTAGCGTGACTGGCAGGAGCGCAGCCGAGCGGCGCGGGGTGCGGCGGGGAGTGTGTGGGAGCGGGGCGGGGCCCCGCGTGGGGGGAGGTCCAGGGTAAAGCGGGCCGGGCGGCGCCGGGGCTCCTTGTTAGCACGTGCTCGGCCAGCCGGCGCGGCGTGGCGCGGCGCGGCGCGGCGCGGATCGCGCACTTTGATGTGCGCCGAGGGCTGTGATGCGCGCGCCGCCCGCGCGCCGGAACGCATTGTGCAGTGAATGAGCGGCCAAGATCACCGCCGCAAAGGCCTCGGGTTCCGAGCGACTGCGCCTCCCAGCCGGAGTAATTGCCTTCGTCCCGCACTTCCTCAGCGGCGCTGCACCTCCGCGCTCGGCAACGCACAACGCCCAAACGGGCACCCTCCTACATTCAAATGGAGGAATACTTAGGTTACGTGTTATGCGCTGCAGTGAAGTGAAGTGAACTGATTTCATTTTGTTCTGTATATTTCACTTCTCCAAAGCGTCTTTTATAGGCTGTTATGACAACTTTTGTATTTAATGTTTTATGTTAACGAGTGTTTTACGTGTTAGAAATGTAAAAATTATTATAAGTATTGTGTGTTATTATACTGCAGTGTTAGGTGAAAATGTTTATGCATATTTGTCTAAAGGCGAGGTTTCCTAAGTCTTTGTATGATCTGAATGTACGAATGTATGTTTGTATGTATGAATGTAATATGTAAGTTTATTTATGTAAATGTTAGTATGTATGCTGTATATGTATGTAAATGCATTTGCATGTTCTAGGTAATGACACAGTTCATTTAGTTTTATATTTATTCTTCATATGTTGTTTTTATTTGTCTTTGTGTTGGTAATTGTAAATGTACTTTTATGTTTTTATATTCTGCCACCGGGCAACATGTGCCCAATTGTAGAATAAAGGTTATATCTATCTATATCTATCTAAATAGCACAAAGATAATGAAATATGCTGTAATGCCACTCACAAATAAGGACGTCCAGTATTAGCTTTCAAGCAAATATCTCGGTTCCTAATTTTTAATGGCAATAATTCATTTTCAAAATTTCCAAAATATTAGATACGAGTTTACCTTTGTTTAAGATTTAACATTGTTTCAGAGCCACAACATTTATCACTCATCATTACTTACTAATGCTTGTTTGGATTTCTGGATTGATGGAATTCCATGAATTAGAAAAAACACGTTAATAACCGAAAACTTTACGTTTATTTTGCATTTCAATCTTTCAAATTCTAGGTAAATGATTAAATGTATTTGAATTCCACGCTTACTTATATTGGAAAATTAAAAGGATGAAAAGTCCCTAACGATATGTTTCTTATAATCACGAGTAATGTTTCAACAAAAAAATCTACATTATAAGCAGTGTTATTCCAGGATTTACAAAGTATTTCATTTTCACAAAGCTAACTGCTGTAAAATCGTATTTCCTCAAATACATGTAACTTCCATAACATAATACAGTACGACCCAATCAAAAATGGTGTTCTTGGCAGAATGTTAGTCCTTTCTCAAACTTCACTTAAGGCAATCGAATTATTCAAATACATACCGTTCCAGCATCCATCACCACAATTTGTTGCCTTTTCTCTGTATCGTTGTTTAACAAGTTCAATTACAACCACAAACAATAACAACACATCTTATGACTCAACCTTCCCCTACCGCCACCATACTGGAGTGTTAAAAGAACGAATTGCGTGATCCCGCTGCAAATTCACGAGTTGACAAGTGCGTTGCCAGCGGTTCCGCCGGCGGCATCTGGGCACCGCCCCCGCTGCCCGTTGCGAGTTCCATCAACCCCCTTTTCCCGACCTCGCCGCTCAACCGCCGCCCCTGCCGGAGTGGATCAGCGCCCAGCTCCCTCCTCCTCCATCACATCCGCCATCGCCTCCGCCATCACCTGTACCATCACCTTCACCTCCGCCATCGTCCCTGCCATCGCCTCTGCCATCCTCTCTGCCATCGCCTCCGCTAATGCCTCAACTATCGCCTCCGACATCGCGTCTGACAACGCCTCCACCATCGCCTCTGCCATCGCCTCCGCTAATGTCTCAGCCATCGCCTCCGACATCGCGTCTGACAACGCCTCCACCATCGCCTCTGCCATCGCCTCCGCTAATGCCTCAACTATCGCCTCCGACATCGCGTCTGAGAACGCCTACCATCGCCTCCGGTAATGTCTCAGCCATCACCTCCGATATCGCGTCTGACCGCTTCCACCATCGACT
Source organism: Acheta domesticus (assembly GCA_031308135.1). Taxonomy (NCBI): domain Eukaryota; kingdom Metazoa; phylum Arthropoda; class Insecta; order Orthoptera; family Gryllidae; genus Acheta; species Acheta domesticus. The sequence continues at coordinate 178,398,597 of JAHLJT010009436.1, read as the reverse complement.
CCGACATCGCCTCTGTCATCGCCTCCGCCATCGCATCTGCCATCACCTTCACCATCGCCTCCGCCTTCGCCTCCGACATCGCCTCAGTCATCACCTCCACCATCGCCCTGTCATCTTCTCTGTCATCGCCTCCGCTAATGTCTCAACCATCGCCTCCGACATCGCGTCTGACATCGCCGCCGCCATCGCCGCCGCCATCGCCTGCGACATCGCCTCCGACATCCCCTCTGCCATCGTCCTCTGCTAATGCCTCTGCCATCGTCCTCTGCTAATGCCTCTGCCATCGTCCTCTGCTAATGCCTCTGCCATCGCCTCCCATATCTTCTCTGTCATTGCGTCGGACATCGCCCCCCCCAACTTCACCTAACAGATCGCCTCCGACATCACTACCGCCATCGCCGCAAATGCGTTCGCCATCGTCGAAGCCGCGAGCACCCATTAACGAGGCGCGGGTCAGCCGCACGGGGCGATGTCGCCATCCCACCGCACCCGTCCTGAAGTCCCTCCGCCCGCAGCGCCGCGCCGCGTCACGCCGCGCGTCCCCGCTGCGCTCGACGAGATGTGCACACGCTCACAACTCTCGGGGCGCGCTTCGCAGCGAACGCCATTTGACGACACTCGTCAATCTGAGCAGTGCATTAAAGAGCCTGGGTATTGTGCATTACAATCATCATATTTGTTCACATTTATTCGAGGACAAGTCCTATCGGTCATTCATATCGTAAAAATGTCATGTCATGCTAGCTAAGAAGACATGTCAAGCTAGCTATGTGAACAAACAATAATAATCCAATAAGACATGTACCTTCCGTGTAATTTAGGAATACAATAAGGAATTGATATCACATTCAACGACATTATACGCAGTCCCTTAAACATTTTTTATAATTGTTACGGTACATACAGTCCTCCGTCAGACATCGGCATCAAAAGCGAGTTCAATAACAACACAATTTGCACAAAAAACTCTTTGCACTCGTAGGGCATGTGTGACATACCACCCATGAATGTTCTCTGCGGCCGGAGGTTTCTGAGCACTGCGAGGTCCTACAACATGTCCTACACTAGAGACATGTCCTACGAGTTGTAAGACATGTCTAAGATGACAATAAGTAAAGGCTGCACAGTTCGAAGCCGATTCTGGGCATTCCCCCTATCCGGCTCGTTTTCACATTACTGCGTCAAAATTGTTTAAAAATAGAATAGTAGATAGGATCTTTGCAACAATGAAAACTTTATTTTACATACCAGGAAAATACGTGGGCATCTGTGGCATGCCCAAAGAGGTAATTAGGGACTTTGGTGTGGTATCTGAGACATGTCCTACGAGTTGTAGGACATGTCGCATTACAAACTGCTACGAGCTAGTAGCCGTTATTCTCGAGGCACCTCTGACATGCCGTGCGAGCTGTAGGAGGTGTATTATGCTCGTTGCTTACGAGTCCAAAGGATTAGTATGGTTGATAATGAAATATTCCCTTTAAAACTCTTTGGGGCACAAAGGAAAGCTAGTACGCTGCTCATGAGTCATCCTGGAGGCGAAAATATATCCTAGAAATATCATATTTAAAATACAAATATAATTAAATGAAATTTAATTCAACTCTTTCACAGTAATAGTTCAATAAATCGTATTAATCGTGAAATATGAAATGTTTCTTTGATGAAAGAATTAACCTGTAAAACCAGACACATGTTGTTAATACCCGAATAATTAATCTTTTCCCATAATATTTCTCATTTAAAAAACGTATATGAATGCATCAGGAGAAAAATTTAAAGAGATTACATGAAGTAAGTTTTAGAAGTAAAAGAAGATTAATAAAAACGACACTGCAATGGTCAAAACAACACATTTATTGGTGACACCGCACATTAATCAATTGGAAACTTTGGGACATTGCAACCATTTATCATGTTTAACTAACAAATGAATAATGGCAAAATGAAGAGTTCACTAACTTTAATTTGTTACCATGTCGTCTCGTACCAAAAAAAATTTTGTGGGTAAGACTTTTATCAAATAAAATTCCTTATTCCAATTGTCTTTACATTTTTTTAAAGATAACCATTTATTGAAAAAAATATCTTGATACCGTAAACCATTCCCTTTATTTTTGAGAGTATAAAGAGATCAACAATCATTTATGCCATATCTTGAGTTAATTACTCAAAATATTCTTCCACGAAGATTGTAAGTTAGACAGGCGTTTCACATAATTTCTTTCCTGTACTGAATGTCCAATGATAATAAAGAATTGATCCAAACATTAATCAGTCTCGGCTGTCCATCGAATTTCCTCAGTCGTCTAATTCACACTAGGTGCATTTTCACACCAAGTCAAATAAGATTGCACCCTTGTCGTGTGCATTCTTCTGTAAAAATAAATGCTTTAAACTTCCAGCGGGCTCGCTGTGGTAAAGTTTACGAAAATAGCAGATTTTTTTTCTTTTGGTAGTCAACTCATTGTTGTCAAAGACTTCTGCGTTCTTGGTATTCCTTGCAGGTGTCTTTGGTGATGCATTCCTGCAGTCTCTGATTAGTTTGCACACTAAATTCGTTTTTTTAACGCTCTATTCGGGATAAGTGCATAGTGACGTAAATTTTACGCTTCTGTGCTAAAAAATTGTATAACAATTTGGCCTAATCGAAATTTTCTGTAAAAGGTCCAGATAAAGAATTCATGTGAACGAAAATCAGAATATTCTTCAAGAGCTGTCTGATCGGAGGAAGATCATGACTTGGATAGTGACAGTAAACACGTCCTGGAAGTTAGCAGGTCCATTTCATCCAATCACAAAACTGCATATCCCATAATGTTCAGCTATTTTGCCCTTTTTAAGATGTGAAAATCAAAAATTGATATCTCCATTCTTTCAAAAAATATTAAGAATTAAAAAAACATTAAAGATACGTTCAATATAAGAGCGCATACAAAGAAGTAAAAGAACGTCCCCCGTACAAAATCACACATAACAACTCATAATCGACGCCAAAATTTCCCCAAAACTAGTGAAAAACAAAATCTGTAATACAAAATTTGCCGCCAACCGGTTAGACACAATTACCCGGGTTCGAATCCCAGATATGCACCTCTTAAATTAGCCCCATTCAATAAATAGACGCATTCTCTAGTAAACCATTAGCTTTAACAATTCATACTGTGCGCCGAAATTAGCACTAAACAAGTGGCAAACATAATCATTAATAAAATAATTTGCCGCGGATCGGCTAGTTTAAATTACCCGGGTTCGAATCCCCAAAACTTACATTTTGAAAGCCCCTTTCAAGGAAACGCGCGGTGTCTCCAAAACCATTAGCCATAATAATTCATTATGAGCGCCGAAATTAGCTGCATGAAAGTGTAAAATATAATCTGTAATCAAAACATTTTCCGCGCACGGCTGACTTATAGTTTCCCGGGTTCAAAATTCCAAAATTTTATCTTTGCGAACGGCCTCTTTCCAGAAAAGCGCGCAGTGTCTCCTAAACAATTGACCTTGACAATTCCCGCTCTGCACCGAATGAAGCTGTCAGTAAGTGCCAACTACAATATGTACTCCAATTATTTGCCGTACACAGTTAGTTACAGTTTCCCGGGTTCAAAGTATCAAAAATTTTACTTTTCGAACGGCCTCTTTCAAGAGAAGTGCGCCGTATCTCCTAAACCATTGACCTTAACATTTCCCGCCTTGCGCCAAAATTAGCTCTAGGCAAGTGACAACCATAATCTGCAAGTAAACAATTTGCCGCGGACCGGTTAGTTTCAGTTTCTCGGGTTCATATTTCCAAAAATGTACCTCTTCGAACGGCCTCTTTCCATAAAAACGCGCCGTGTCACCTAAACAAATGACCTTAACAATTCCCGCTCTGCACCGAATGATGCTGTCAGTAAGTGCCAACTACAATCTGTAAGCAAATAATTTGCCGCGAACCAGTTAGTGACTGTTTCTTGGATTTCTAATTCCAAAAATGTCCCTCTTCGAACGGCTTCTTTCTAGAAAAGTGCGCCGTGTCAGTTTTGGCAATTTATAAGAAACAATCGACAGAAGACCTTGTAAGTGTGATACTGGTGGATAAAAAATTACACCCCATCCTACATCAAAGAGATTTTAGAAGTTTGCAGATTATGACATACAAAAAAAGATTATTGCAACACACATTATAATGTGTGTAAGTGTGTAATTAATATTACTTATGCAAACGATTAGAAAGCTTTAAAAATGATACTTTGTAAGTATTTTCCAAAATCAAAACTTTATTGGGTGCTACAACAATGTATACAAATGTATAATAAACACTAAAATAAATGCACAGAACCGTTGCAGTCAGTTTCAAAGTATATTGAAAGTCCAGGTGTTTAAAGGCGGGAAAATGGTTTTTATTTTTTTAACTGCAGCCCAGTAATCGAAAAAATCTTAAAAAAATGCACAACAATTTGTGTTTTAAGAGAAACAATTGACATTTTTTTCGAGCCTGTTCCAGGCTTCTAAGACACAGTAAAATATATTTCTTGATATTTTGTTTCGAAAATATTTTTTTGCGTTTGAATTTGGGCCTGAGAAAATATCAAAAAATGTTTTTCTGATAGTCCAAGTTGTGTTCTTATTTATAATATTTTTTCAGTCTGATAAAATAGTGTTAAGTTGTCGAAAAAATTTGAAATTAAAAAAACACGTATTTGGCTGTATAGGGGTGTGGGTGGTGGGACGGAGGCTAAGAAACCTTTCAAAAATATTATTTTTATGTTAGAATTATAGTGTAACCACTCATATGTAATTTGGTTGAGGGGAACTTTTTACCATCTTATCGGGGGGGGGACCTTTAAGTTAAAATAAAATCTTTTCTGCTGCAAAACTGTTTCTATACAATTAGAGACTACACTGACCGTGAAAAAGAAAAATAATGTTTATTGTAACAAAACAATGATATATAATGAATTAGTTTACGTTTGTATTGTATACATTTTAAAAAAATATTTAATACGCTTGTAACAAGTAATGCACTTCAGCTTCCGGGTCAATGACCCCCATCTCGATCAGGTTTTTACCAGTTTCCCTGATCCATTGAGCAAATGCTGAGATGGCCCCTTGTTCTGCTTCTGGACATAAATGTAGCTTCACTGTGCGCACGTTTTGTTGAGCACTCCTTTTGCTTGTAGTTCATTTACCGTTGAAATTGATTTTCTATAACTCGGGAACAAACATTTTTCAAATATTTTTATTTTTCTATAATACTTATTTTCTAAATTCATTTCTTCGTTTCGTATTTTCTTTTTTTTTATTCTGGCTCTCAAGAAAATGCGCGGAGGTAAATCTTCCCCACACCTCATAAACAGTTTTTACTGTTTTTATGACAAATAAATTAATAAAAGATACTAACTAAATAGACAAGATACTAGCTAGACAGACAAAAGATAAAATGACGATTCTAGTACCAGTCTACTTTTACAGATACTCTTTCCCTTGCTCTCTTCAGTCTTTGCCTAGTCTTGGACACAATTTTTTTCGAAAAATGTCGGCCACATATCAACAGCGCACGAATTCTGAACGACCATAACAACGTTAAATGGGCAAATAGCAATTTCGGAAATTTTGAAATTTTGTTTACTTCCAGTATCCAGATATAGTATCATCAGTATGTAATTTGAAAGTATTTTTTGTAAAAACTGATTAACTCGAAGATATTAACAATAAATGTTAGTGATTACATCGTATGCAGAAGAAGTGAAAACTTTGAAACGTCTGGCGTAATGAATGTATTAGCGAAAGTTCATTTCGTCGAATTCTCCCACGAACATCAAATTCCACAATATTTCTAACATCCCCTCTAATAAAGCAACTCGTATCTGATCATTTTAAAAGTGAAATGAATATATGAAACATGATCGAAAAAGAACATATCACCTGTAACTGTAAACGCGTTCGCGCTGCCTTGTCAACACGAGCGTAACTGACGCGCAAGTGCATGGGCGTGGCGTCGCGGGGCCATTTGGGGGAGCGGGAATTATGCAGGCTCGCATGCGGCCTGCCGGGCGGGCGGGACCCGCGCGAGCATATCGGCTCCTGATTAATAATTCTCTTTCAGATTTTAAAAATCAACGATAATCAACCGGTCGGCGTTGATGGATCTTGCTTTCAGGCTGAAACCGAACGGACGCGGGCCGCCGCCGCCGCCGCCGCCGCCGCGCGTATGCGTTTTGCTGCTGCAGCCGCGTAATGAAACTCCCGAGGCAGCAATCACGAGCTTTGGAAATCGATAGGGAACTTTATCCGCGTTCGTTCTCCGGTTGCGGAATTCCACTGGAATATTAATCCATTAACGACGTTAACTGCGGGGGCGCGCGGAGAAGTCGCAAATGCGCAAACGAAGTGAGTGGGGGTGGGAGGGAAGAGGGGGGAAGGGGGAGGGTGCGGGGAGAGAGGCGCGTGATGTGGTTGGGTGGCACTTGCGTTTTTTGCCCCTGAGGGCTCACCAGCGCTTGAAGCGGCGGCGAGGGGGCCGGCGGCAGAGATCATATCGACGCGTGACACGTAATAGGGAGTAGGGAGCCCCTAATCACGTTCCTAACGAAGAAAATGTGTTTCCATACTCGATGCTGAATGCGAATTCGAGATACTTTCGTATTTTTACTTGGAATTCAATGTATTTGCTTTTAGACTTCAAAACAGTTATTTGTATTCGGAATTTGCTTTAGTAATATGTGGAAATTAATAAAAATTGTTCCTAGGATTTAACCATTCAAAAAAGTTGATTATTAAATTCTAATCTATAGTTTATATCACTTTGTAGAATCCGTTCGGTAAAACGCAAGAACTAAAATACATTAAACAACGAACAAATTAAAATTAATCTAACTGAACCTTTGATTGTAATATATTTTACTCGCATAAATATGTATTACGTGTAAATTAACAAGAATATTTCACTTTACTTTTGTTTATTGCGGCAAATGAGTTACTGGTACCTTCAATACTCTGGAAATCTCCGAAATGCGTTTGACAACTTATAATGAACAACACTTCGTGTCATTTGGGTCTATGATATTGCGCTTTGAAATGCATATTTTTTTCCTAAGCTCGTTATAATCATACACTCCGACGTCAATGGATGCGAAATATTTGAGTAATCTGGCATTTCAGAATGGCCTTTACATTCAGTTAAGAATTAATGAATCGTGATTCACTTACAAAAGAGAATGAGCATTACCTATACATTCTCTATCATTCAAATCAAAATCAAAAAATGTTCTTGAGATGAGAAACGTCAATCTATAACGTATCAGTTCAAAAGCCAGTAATTGTACAAGTGTACACACATTCTGGTAATATTGTTAACGGTTATCTAATATTATTTAATTGCACCTTTTCCATACTAATCTAGCCATTGATTCACAAATCTCAAACGAGAAAATTTGACAAGTAAGCGAAAAATTGATTAAAAATTTCCCGCATGTGTGTCACTTCGACAGTGACGGTTACCAACTGTTTAGGTGCCCTTGCCACGGGAATGCTTGATACGCAACGTACTGTAATGTAATTTCATAATGTAATTTCAAAAGGTTAAGAGGAGACATAAAGCCCTACCTCTCCCGCTTGTTAATTCATTACTTCAAAAACTATTAAATCTGGCGCTGTAACTTTTTAGGATAGCTTGGTGAAAATGTTTCGTGTAAACACAAACATTTCTTTTGAATAGTTTTTGTAATTTACAGCATATTTGAAGCACAAATCCAAATGTTTACATTACTCTTTCTGTACTTTTTTACAGAAATCCTGTAGTATGAAACTTACTGCAATCATTTACCTACCATATATTTATTGTCACTTAATTTACCTCCTACAAAAAATGAAAATTATGACTTCCTGTTGTTCATGGGTATTAGTCCATAAATGAAGACTATGTTATATCAGTTTTCCAACGTTCCGGAGCTTTATTTCCCCACTATTAGGGCTGAATACATTAACAACACGGTTAGAAACAATGTGCAAACACCAATTATTTACAAGTATGCTGGAATCCACATTAACAACCACAAAATATTTGGCAAATTCATTAAGTACAAATTATAAAATTAAACAATTTAAATATTTTGTAATTTACTTTGTCTGTCTTTTCACATATCTTTCCCAATAATTCCCTTTCATAATTCCCTCTCATAATAAGATAACATGTTGCCTCATTCAACTGTTCTCATATTTCCCTCCTAACTACGATCCTCTCGATCCAGGAAATTTATGCAGTGTATATAGAGCTGTGTATCGAAGGCAATGTCAAGCTGTAAGGCATCAGTAAAAACAAAATTACTTATTTGTTCTTCAATATATGGCGCACCTCTATGTATGATTTTCCTTGCCATTTGTATTTCAATTTACTTGCAAAATATAGGTTATATTATGATTTTGTAATGTAGTTTCTATCATTATATTAAATTGCAATTATTGAATCATTGAAACGATAAATCATACTTTTGTGAACTTTATGTCTCATTTGCCTGTCTGTTTTACAATACTTCAGAATCGCCACTGATTATATTTACATGTGACTAGTTTCAGAATTAATCTAAGATATAGTGAATTTTGGTAAAAATATGGGGATTTTCATATTGAATTAAACATATTCTTCGACAATATTCCTCATCAAAATATCTTTACCAACAAGATTCAATACATTAATTATGCTGAAGCAGGGTGTAACTGAAAACAACCTGAGTGATGCCAGTTGTCCGGTAATTTATTTAAACTGCATTTCTGACTTTTTATTTTTATTATTTTGAATTTATCCCTTAAACCGGCAAATAACATATTTGAAAAAGTTACTATTGTATTTTCTCAATAAGGCTGGTAAGTTTCAAAGTGTGACTAGGTGAATTATAAGAAATTAAGTACAAAAGAAATTTCCACTTGCTATATTGCTGCAATGTCTGTCAGGTCGTCATCTCAAGATCATGTCAATCAGCAGTGGACAATATCTGTTTACATCTCACAACGAGTAGGATATATATTTATGAGTGACCTTCATTTCTGATTATATTCAATTAAAGCGTATCAAATTGATTCAATTTAATACTCAACGGACGAAATGATTATAAGTATAATAGTATGTGATTCAGTTAATTAAACTGATATTTCTTTTGTTTCATTATATAGATAATATTGTTTATTGACTATTTCATCAAGAAATTAAACTGTTTTTCTTTCTGCCTTACATTCCTTTTACTTTCTTGAATTTACGAACGTACTTCGTAAGAAAAAATTGTGTAATCATACGTAAAATGCTGACTGCAGCTGAAAAACCCTTATTGCCGGGCCCTGGTTCCAAAAAAGTGGACACATATTAAAAAAGATCCTCTGTTGCTACATATTAAAAAATATCCTCTAACACGTGATGTAACCATAATCCATGTTTTGAGACCGTGATACCGAAAAATCGATTGGCGATAAAATATCTGTCCGTCCTTCTATCCGCCTGTTGTCAATTTTAGCGCCTAAACCGTTCAGCTGATTTTCTTCAAAATTGATATTTCTTGATCGATCTGAATAAACTCGAGGCTTTGGGAGTTTCTAATGAGTAGTTTGATTTTTGAAGGTACTTCACATGAAGCCTCAAAAACATTCTCAAAAATGACTCCAAATTCGTTGATCAAACTTTGTCTTTGAATAGCGTAAAGTGTGCTTCAGAGAATGGTGTAGGTCTCATGTTCGTTGAAATCCCGGAAGTTTTAAATTGCACAAGTGCAATTTTTTATCGTTTTCCTACAACTATAATGTTGAAGATAGAGATTTTTTTGTGAATGAAACCTGTTCCTTAAAGACGGAACTTTAAATAAGTTTATATTCAATTTTTCAAGAATATGACAGTTTGGGAATAATTTGGCGCGAAATGTAGGCAACTGAAAAAAACACATTTTTCTCAAAAACCACTGCACATTTTTTTCTTTATTTTTTCTATAGAAGAAGTGATGCTTAAAAGAATGGCGCGTGTCTCATTTTCAATGAACTGTCTGAGTTTGCGAAAATTGTATGTATGTGCTGTTGGAGCATCACATGATTGTGTTCTTATTGTTGCAACTGTCCTCTTTCCGAGTTGTGTTCAGTCTTGCTAAAAATATAAAAGTAACGTTCTTCACATTAACATCAGCCTACTCAAATACGTTCGTGGGTATATTAATAGGTTCCTAGAAAAGTTGAAGTCTAGCTTTCATTGATAATCTTCTACTTCCTTTCACTCCGTCGCAATGTCATTTTCCGTAACACTTTACGAAGCGAAGAAATGTCATCCGGCAGTTACATTGAATTAATCTTTGTGAACCATAAATTCACATTTTCTTCTTCATATTTTTTTTTAAATACGAAGCGTCGACCCCATACAAAATATGAATATTTAATTCATAACGTTTTTGGAGACAACAATGTCTCCGTCCGCCAACCCACGATCGAAAATCTCCACACCTGCTGTTCTTCAGGAGTTTCTTTTCTAGAAAAATCTGTATTGTAGGACCCAGATATCGAAAAGTGGATAATTTGTGTTTTGTGTATGTACTAAATTACTCCCTTTAAAAGTCTTGTAGTGCGAATCTACGTTTTGTGGGTCCTGGAACGGAAAACTGATTTATGGCAAAATGTATGATTTTTTTGTGTGTACAACGTTAGTGCCTAAAATTTAACTAGAATTTTTGCCAAAATTGATATTCTTTCTCAATCTCACTGGCTGATGTCATGGTCCCTTGAAATTAGAGGATATTTTAATTTTTTGGCATACTAACCGATGTCTGAAGGACATTTTTCAATTTTTTACGGGATAGATTAATGTTCTTTGACAATAATTGGCACAGGTCACATTTTCGTTTTTTATTTATTGAATAGTACCATTTAAACGATTAGGGTTATTAACAGTAAAGCAATATTACAAATCTATATGACAAGTTCCTTCTTCTGTATTTTTTCAAGTTTTTAATCAAACTGTGTTACAGATTTTGTCTTTTTTCTCTGATGTATTCCATTTTGCAGAAGAAAGGTGGTACACGTAGTATAAAACAATTCCATTCATGTCTAATATTGCATTGTATGAGGACGGATTCAACAGTTCCCAAATAGTCACATCACATTTTTGTAACTGTTTCTTAGCATATTCTAGAAATATAATATTCTCTTTGTACGATGTATCGATCCACATGTAAAATATTTAGCTGAGTAAATGGAATCATTTGCTGTATATACGGTTCCAAAGATAAAAAAATATTCTCGAAATTAATCCGCAGATACATTCAATTCATTGATACAAATGAAAATGAAAGAGGAAGCAATAATGAAATTACTCTTCTTTAAAAAAAATTTGAGAGAAATGAGAGAAAAAATGTAATAGCTCTCTCAATATTAAATATTTTATCTACCACGCATTTGAACTTTTGCACAGAAGTGTTGATGGTATAGATAATTAAGAGGTGGAATATGCTGTATAAATAGTTGAGCACCGCGAGTTGCACGGGCCATGGTCAGTCAGGCATCGAAAGCGTGTTGCAGCGTGTGGAGGTCTGCGCTAGCTACTGCACTGCCAGCTCCTCCGAAGGAAAAAGTTTCCCGCCGCATTTCAGATAGAAATACGCTGGATTCGAACTGTGTCGTAAGGTATTGAAGCACCCCTGAAATGTAGCAAAACTGCTAAAAAAAAGGAATTCTGGAGTTTCATGACAAACGTTGTTCTTCATAGGTAACACCACGAGTGGTTTGGAAATTGTCAATAAATCCCACGACTCACGAAGCAAGGAGGGGATTTATCTGAGAATTTCCAAAGGACGAGTGATATTTAATACGACTGTTCCACGAGTGAAATTATGCCCAACAAAGTTAAATAATGCGCCAAATATTGAAAATAACTGAAAGCTATGTTAAAATCAAAGATGTTCTGTTATAGTACATACGCGGTTTATTGGACATCGACACAGCAATCGATGGATACCGCCTCCTAAGATAGATGAGACATAGTTTATGATTGGTCAGTGGGGAGAAGCGGTAAGAAAAATCGGATAGAAAAAGCGATGAACTTTTTGGGATACACCGCCGTGATTGGGGAATTTTGTTTGTAAAGTTAAACACAATTGGTTTTACTTTCACTAGTGGAATAGTCATAGCAACACTTCACAAGAAGATGGCTTGGTATAAAAATGATAAGAAAAGAAAATATGTTCGATGAATGAGTCAATTGAGGCTGGAGGAGAGATTGATGTGGGAAGAGATGGTAGCGTAAAGCGGGAGAGGCTTTGACACAGCACACACTGAAGTGAAGAAAACCTGCAGAATGTTCAACTTTCGACGCCATTTACTTGTGTAGGTTTTTATTTTCCCCGGTCTGAATAGCAGAGAGAGCTGGTGGCCGAGGCGACGGTGGCGACCATGGGGAATGGTACGTGGTAGGAGAGGTGAAGGTGTTGGGGGCGGCGGCGGTGGTGTTGGTGGTGCTGATGGTGAACGTGGTGATGGAGGTGGAGGTGGTGGCGATGGTGAACGTAGAGGTGGGGGTGGAGTTGTTGTTTGTGTTGTTGTTGCTGATGTTGTGGTGGTGGTGGTGGTGGTGGTGGTGATAATAGCGGTGGTGGAGTTGGCGGTGATGGTCGAGGTAGAGATGGAGAGAATGGAGATGGTGGTGATAGTAAAGGGAGTGTAAGTGGAGACTGTGGTTGGTAGTGGTGATTTAGGTGGTGGGGCAGGTGGAGTTAGTGGTGGAGAAGATGGTGGTGGTGGGTGGTGAAAATGGAGCTTGGTGGTGGTGGTGGTGGTGGTGGTGGTGATATCCGTGGTAGAATTAGAGTTGAAGATGGAGATGGAGGGAGTAGATATGATGATGGTGTGGTGGGCGGGGAAATGTGGACAAGATGAAGGTGCCTGTAATGTTGCAATAGGGGTACCACAGGGATCTTGTTCTATTAACGATGAGGATAATCTAAATTGCGAGCGAGCGTGGCGAAGTCATGTTCAGCTACCCAAGACTCCACGGCTGAAACATATGGTATTTCCTTTCAATTCAAGAGTCCATTAAGTCATACATGTTAACCTTTATCACAAGATACTTTTCCTTGAACACATAAAACATCTAAAATAGTAACCAGGAACCTCGCCACTTCCCTATTCTAATGTCTGTTTGATAACAAACGTTTGTGTCTACACCCTCAAATTGTGACAAGGCGACGCGGGACCGTGCGGCCACGTGACAAACGGGGCGCGCTCGCCTCAGGCGGCGGGGTGCAGTTGTTCGACAGATTTTTCTCTTAGGCGGATTACGCGCGCCCATCCGTCAGCCACCGCCCTCCCCCCACCCCGGGGGTGGCGTGGGGTGGGGGAGGGGGAGAGGCGACAGCGGAAGAAAGCGACGCCGCGGAGACCGGAGGAAAAAAGGACAATCGCGGGGCGCAGAAATAGGTCGAGGCAACGAGAGGAAGAGTCCTTTTGGCGAAATGGAAGAGATCCCAGAAACGCGCAAATACAGGAGTTTCCTCCTTTTGAAATTAATATTGTTCTTTAGAGTATAATAACAATAAAAACATTGAGTAATTGAGCTGAAATAATTGAGTTGAAGAGAAGTAGTTAAATGAATGAATAGGTTCGTGGAACAAGCGATCGCGTTTCGACGCCACAATGAACGGGAAGAGGCAGGAAGGCCTGGAAGAAGAGCATTTCCTATTAGAGCGCAACAAACGATCGGCTGTTTTTGTCTAGGCTTTTGTGACGGCAGATCCCAGAGAGAGCACGAGGAATATTGGCTCAGTACGACAGAGTGCGAATAGATCTAGTGGTAAAGAGTGTGGAAGGACAAATAAGGAAGAGCGAGAACAGAAGTAGAGAAAACAATTTATGCTGATTTCGGGTTCTGTCTAGCAGATTCTTCGCAGCGTTTAAATCCCAAAATCTATGCAAAAACAAACATTCAGCAATTTTTAATTACTCGCGTTTTGTGAGTTTTTGACACAGACCTTATCGAGCGATTGATTGATTTGTGATTCCGGGCGCGTCAACTACAGAGGTCATTAGTCCCGTACGTGTGCTTTTTCCTCGGGAGGTGATGGTGATCTTTTCCTCGCTGGATGGCGAAATCCGGTACCGACCTACCGTCGACTAGCGGTGTTTCCCCTCAACCAGGTATCTTCCACCAGCGGGGCACCGCCCCGCTGAGGATAGGACAAGGAAGAGGAAGGAAAGATCGCGCGCGGTCCGTGGCCCGTTTGTTAGGGTACTGCTCCGGCATTCGTCTGGTGTCGATCGGAGAAACCATGAAAAACTACCGATCAGAGCAGCCGCCCGTTAGAATTCTCCTCCAGACAGCGACTGAATTCGACCTAGCTGACAAGCTAGTGTCTAAAATCCTGCCGCCGTCGGGACTCGAGCCTAGGACCTCCCAGTCAGAGGGACTGCAGTGACATCAGTCGATGCACTGAACCAAACGTTATCGAATTTCTTTGAAGGAAAACACAGAATAGATGTCGTTCAAAGAGACACCTTCGGGTACGTGGAGCGCAATGCATGAGCAGATGGAATAACACCCCTAATGTAGCGTCGAGCGACACCGTGACGGGCTGAATTGCCAGGAGACGCCGGAGGGCGCTGGGGAGCGTCGCTCACCGCCAGAGGCCGTGGGGATCGCGGCGCCGCAGGGGCTGCGCCTCTCGGGGCGGCGAGGGAGCGGCGCGGGCCCTGCGGGGGTCCTGCGGGGGCCCTGCAGGGGGACGGGGTGCCCCAACGAAACGCCACGCCACGCCGCTCTAATTGGAGACGAAGGGGACTGACGCCTGCCAAGTGAAACTTATTAGGATACGCGTGCACTGGGAATGCAGGCATCTTGAGTATCAAGAAGCAGAGAGGACATTTGACGTCAGGTTGAATAATGTCAGACTGGAGTGCCTGCATCATTATATAAAATGCTTTTAAATGGTGGAGAAATGTAAACAGTGAACGGAGTGCAGAAAGGAAGAAAGTTGGCCGATCATACAGAGGTAACAATGTTGTAATATTCCAAATTATAATTATCTTAATTCAATTGAAACATCAAATATTTAATGAAAATGAATGTAAGAACAATAACAGTTACTTGCATTTACGTAA
This sequence comes from Acheta domesticus, assembly GCA_031308135.1. NCBI lineage: Eukaryota > Metazoa > Arthropoda > Insecta > Orthoptera > Gryllidae > Acheta > Acheta domesticus. The sequence continues at coordinate 178,383,504 of JAHLJT010009436.1, read as the reverse complement.
AGAAGTCAATCGTATTTACATACGCAAATATGTAATTAAGACAATGATCTAATAAAGGTCATTTCTTCTTTACAACTTTTATTCTTTACTTTTATGTACTTCTTATCTTTCAGTCTGATTTCGTAGATGATTGATTACGAAATTACAAGCATGTTACATTCTCACATTTCTGAAACGAGAATTTTAACATACAATTGTAGCACACACAGCAAGACTCATGATGACGGCAAAGCCCTCGAAAGCCTGCTCTCTAAATACGAAATATAAAACATTGATGGAGATGACTTCTTTTATTTCTTCAAGTGATTACGTTAACAATACCGCAACAGAATTTCCACACTTAATTTTAATATATAGACTACGCCAACCCAACACAAAAAAACGAGGCGGTGAACGAACTTCAGCCTCAACGTTGGAATTCAGCAAGCAAGAGGATCTTGAAGCGTTCGACCTCGTCTACCGCCGTCGGCTCACCGGAGAATACTCCATTCAACTTTCAACGGGGGAAGGATGCATGAGTTAATAAACGTTCAACATTAGCGAGTTCCTTTTGTTACCTGTTTTTGAAATATTCAATTGTGAAATTATTTAAAACTGGGGCAAAATCCAATTAGTTATATTCAGCGGTTTTATACTAGTCTGGATTAAATGTCAATGAACTCATTGCAAACCATACGACTATCGTAACTGGAATGAGAAGTTTTAAATTTTCTTTGTTCCAAATTGAAAGACGATCATATACCCTGTTCGGAAGATTCAACACTAACTGCTGTGATTTTTGTGACATCTTTAGGAAATGCGGATGTCACCTTTCAAGCAGAATATTACAATTTGCTCGAGTGACCTGCACCGAACCCACAGAATTCAGGCAGTAAGGAAGGAGAAAATAGGGTCCGATGTGTAAACATACAACTAACCTTGAAGGTAGAACGGACACAAATAATGAGTCAAGCATAAGGCAGCGCTGGAGAGAGGCGTTGAACAGTGCTGCAGCGCTGAGTGGAAGCGGTGATGAGGGAGGAGACCTTAAGCTGCGCTAAAGTTTCGCGACATGCCTAAATCCACCTTTACATCTATTCAGTGATGGCTAGTATCACGTATGGTTTATGTGCAAACTTTAGATATCTACACAAAGATACTCTAAAATACAACAAATATCAGAAATATTTGAAATGTTGCTTTAAGTGAAGAATTAGACAGCCCTCCGACGCTATTCCCAACACGCCGCTCGAGTACGGCATCCAACTGTAATGTCTTATCTGAACGTAGAAGAGGGCTGCATTAACGAAAATTTCAAGAGCCGAATTGCATAAAAAATGTGTATTTCATTAATTGTAAGAGTAATTTCCAATTTGTTTCAGCTATTAAACCAATGCATATGAAAGACCCTAATCATCAAAGAAAAAAATCGGATCTATGCCATCTTTATAAGTGTATTTTAGTATATTTTTACAAGAAATTAAAAAAAAAACGTTTGGAGCCGTTTTTGAGAAAATTTTGAACATGGGGGGCTTCCGGGGCCTTCATGGAAAGTACGCCCAAAAATGAATGAATTTTGTTTAAATCTCAGAGCTTTGACTCAAGCGAGATGGACAGGGATTTCTTCAATTTGGAAAAAAAAGTACACATAGTTTAGGCACTAGTGTTGTTCACACACAAATACACCGGACGGACGGACAGAAGGACGGACGTTTTGCTTTCAATTGGTTTTTCGGTATCAAGAAGTTACGAAACAGGGATTCTGGCTTCACCACGTGTTAGGGGATTTTGTTCCTTAATTTAGCACCTGGATATATCCACTTTTTTGTTGAGAGGGCCCGGCAATGAATTTTTTTCCACCCTATTATTACGTATATTACTATGTATATGCGTATGTATGCAGGAAAGCAAAAATGGAGGCCTGTCCTGGCATTGAATGAGGCGCCGGAGACAGCGAGAGGACAGGCCCGCGAGGACGGGCGTCCACGGGCTCAGTTGCGTGGACAGCCACTCACGCTGGGATCCCAGGTTCAATTCTCATCGCGGACAGGCAATTTACTGGTCGACCGCGCAGCGACGGCGGCATTCTTCAGCGGGGCTAATGAGGGCGGCGGGAAGAATGGGCGGATGGATTTTTGGATAATGGCCCTCGAAGGCCCCCGACTCGCGCGCCGCGCCGCTCTGCGCCAATAGATCCTTCAAAACGCCCCCTCGGCTCTCGGCATTCTGTGGTCGCCTGCGCCAGGCACACGTTCCCGCCCCGCCCCCGCCACGGACCCGCCACGCACCCGCCACGCACCCGCCACGTACTCGCCCCGCCCCGCCCGGCCCCGCCCCGCCACGCCCCCGCCACGCCCCCGCCACGCCCCGCCACTCCCCCGCCACGCCCCCACCCTGCCCGCCTCGGTCCACGCCCCGTCCCCAACCCCCGCCCACCACACGGTGGCCTGACAAGCCCTGGAAGTGGACGAAAATAGCCTTTTCAGCAATCATGCATGGAATCTAGTACTAACTTTCACTGTTGATTGATTGGAAAAGTTCTACTTTGCGGTAGCGCTCGAAAAAATAGTCTTCGTCGCAAAAGTCATGGCCATGTACAACAATTGACTTCTGCAAAGTTTAATAAAACACTGGGCGTAATGAATGTACATGGTTGACGCCTCGCATATTGAAGATGTTCACAGAAGTATGTACTTCTACTATTGCCATGGAACTTGGTGTACGTACGCCGAAAACTCGCTTACCATTCTAGTTTCATAAACACGTGTAAATACTACAGAAACAATTTGAACCGTTGGATTTGAAGTTGTTCAATTTAGGTATCAATAAAATAGCATATTCTATGAAATCATCGTCACCATCTGTTGTGGGTATTACCAATTTACTATATCTCAACATTCTTCTGACGTATTACAACATTCTTACAATTTCACATACACACATGAATAGAGAATCAAGTGAAAAGTGCTCAAAACAGTTCAAAGCGAGAAGTGAACAGATATTTGAGGTTTAAGGATGGTTTGAATCAGCAACATCTTCAACAAAGCAATAAAAGAAAGTATAGGAAATGTGTGTCTGAAAAATCTCTCTCATCACTCATTTAATGAGCAGTTCTCTCCTAGTACGAACATAAAAATAATCAATGTTTAATACTTGTAGTTCATACAATCTTTACATTTTTATGCAATGTTAATTATAAGTATACATAAAGATCTTTTTTAAAAGCTCGATGGTTCTACATTCGCATTATTTGAAATAGATATGTTACAAAAATATTTATTGCATTACTTTTTATACCTCATTATTTCTCAACAATTTCTAAAAATATTTCGCACAAAAACACATTCATTTCTTCACTTAACTCAATCAGGCAGGGGTGGATTTCAGCTCATTTGCTAGTGTCAAAAATCTTCTTTCGCCGGGTGGCAAACCTAGTACCTCTTCGACCACGAAGTTTAGCTTGTGAATTTCATTTTATTGAACCATGTTCTTTTTGCCCACACTTTTTCTAACCCGGCCCACAGTGCAACGCCTTCGTCGCTGCCGCCGCCGCCGCCTTCCCACGTCGGCTTTAACTCGCGGCGGCCGCCTCGTAACTCAGCCTAAGAATGCAAACAACCTCACTTTTTATTTGGGCACCTTGGCCCCCAGGGATTATATTTCGCGGCGCCCACGTGACGGAAAACATGCGACTGCGAGCGAAACACCACGCCGCAGTTCTACCCGAGGTTTCTTTCGAATTACTAACCCAAAGTATTAGGTTTTAAAATGCTTCATATGGCGTGAACTAAATTTCTACTTGGGGCATTTGTTATCAAACCCAACTCATTCAATCTGCGTCAATTTAACCAAATAAGCGAACGTATTTTCGCGTCCACACGCGGTATGATATGTACGGGATAGGTTCTCCTCTTGTCCTTGGTAGAAATAAGCTGAATTTGACAAGATGTAACGTCATGAACGATCTCTTGTAGTGCGACTTTTATAGCTCTGCCCCTCAAACCCTTACGGCCACGATAGGATATCACACGACATTTCACGTCTTTCTCGCTCGTGCCGCTATATGTCGCATGATCGCAAACACAGCTTGATATGGTCGCGATCATGCTATATCTTGCGGCAGGACTGAGAAAGACGCAAACTACCGTGACATATTTCATCGTGAAGACGGGCCTTGAGGGGCAAAGTTACAAAAACAGCACTATAAACTTAGTAGAAATGTCAAATGCAAAGACTTTTTGTAAATAATGTAATGAGCTGGTGCGTATATCGAACGCCCCAATTAAAGTTCTAGGCCGAAAGGTATTCAGTTCAATGCAAACTCGCAACAAAAGGAACGAACTTCGTTTTGCGGGGGAGCCAGCGCCCAATGGAGCCGTTGCCGCCCGCCAATCTATTAGGCTAATGGCGTTGCAGACCGGGGTTTGTCCTTCCTTTGGGCGCTGCTGTGCGTTTACAGGGCACTGCGCGCCAATGGCCGCCGATTGAAACCGTCGCGTCGCCCCCACAGCCCGTTGCAGCGATAGCGCTCGGCTCTGCGACTACAGCAATTGAAATTTCACCTGGAGAGAGTAATCTGTTTCAGCGCAACGGTTTTACTCCTAGCTCTGCGTTGCCATTTTAGTCCGAGCGCGGCGTTGCCATTTTACTAGCATTCTGTCACTTTTTGCTGCATGGGTTTGTGGAGTGAATGTGGATGCAGTAGTACAGATTTCTATAGAACTGTAAAAGGATTTTAGCATGTAAAATGGCTATTTGCGTTGCCAGAAATGACAGATGACAACAAAAAGCGTAATATCACAAAGTATGACGAGAAAACCTATTAAGAAGAGTATGAAAACCTACTAAACAAACCCACGAAACCTACAAAATAAATAATTAAAATCAACGAAATTATCAATTACATTTCTTTGAAAAGTTCATTATTGATATCGATGAGTTCTTTAATCGAAGTGACTTTCCATATTCATAATTGAGATAAAAGCCTTCTTTATCACACCACTGATTCATGATTGTAATTCATTACTTCCTGTTATTCGAACACAAGCATATGATGATTTAATTTCAAGAACGTGTTCGAAACTAAGAAAGTTATTTTCCCAAAATAGAAAGATAATATTGGCATTAGTATCTTGATTGATGGTATTGATAAATTTATGAACTAGTATAAAAGGATTATGGTATATGTGTAATATAAGAAAGATACCTTCACCGTTTAATTTAGAAAACCATCAAACCAACTTTGTACCTTGCTTGCAGGAGGCTTTGCCCTTAACGGCATTGCTATAGGCGGTAATAATAATAATAATAATAATAATAATAATAATAATAATAATAATAATAATAATAATAATAATAATAATAATAATAATTTATTTGGAACAGCCCACATTTTGTGCAAAGTATTGTAAAGGCACTGACAGTCACCGGATCTGCTCCTTAGGTAGCTGGTTGCAACCTGGAGTAGATTTTATATTCAGCCGACTCATAACATCTTTAGTCGTGATGTAGTGGAAAAATAATAATAATAATAATAATAATAATAATAATAATAATAATAATAATAATAATAATAATAATAATAACTTATGACGTATAAACTTATGAACACGTGCGGTCCAGGTATCTTAATATTTGTTCTAACTTAAGTACTTTTCGTACAATCGTGTAGAGAGCGTTGTATCGCAATCGTCAGCAATGCTAAGGTCAGTCATGCGCCAGACGACCTCCAGTCAACTCCCCTCAGAAAATAACTTCTTTCTGAACAACAACTTCTATTATTTCCTTAAGTACATCCAGCACTTATGGGTATAATTAGAAACTATCCATAGCTCATCTACTATACCAGATATCGTGGATCATCTAGGCAGGTCTAGATACTCCCACCTCTCAAGGCTTTCTGGTTATTTATTTTTCTATTCATCAACAACTTCTCCTTTTGCTAGGCAGGAACAATCTACTACATTACAACGTCATCAAACCACGTAATTACAGCAATGACGTCAGGGAATATTACAGATCTGTAAGCAAATTGGATCATAGATACCTTGCGGCATCTGGACGGAAAGCAAGAAATCGTAAAATTTGTTTTGCAAGATAACCCAAGTAGAGGTTTTCCATGGTACCAATAGATCATTCTCAAATAATTATCAGTACCAGTCTCGTATATTACGATCACAGTCATTATCCAAATAAATAACAATAAAAGAACATGGTGGAAGTTTGTTAACAGAGACAATAGACGAGATGGATAACCAACCGAGACGGTTATATGTAGTATCGGCTTTGTGCCGTTCAATAACTTTTTCTAATACCATCTTCTTATAAGAAAATAAATCATATAAACCCGAAATATTTTTTGAAATAAGTATACTCGTATGCCACTTTTACAAAAACGCATTTGTTTTAATTGTTCTTAATGTACGCCAGACTGCTACAATAATGAACGAAACTAGTGGATAAAGAGGGGTATAATTGCATGAGTGGTATGTTCAAGAAAACGAGCGACGATAGGAGCGAGTTTTCTTATTTACCACGAGTCCATTCATACCTCTTTATCCACATGTTACGTCCAATATATTTTCGTTTCTATTTAAGAATAATTTAAATTTTGAGAAATTTAAGTACATGTGTACCATTCAAGGCATACATTTGATGACGTCCCATTGTTTCTAAAAAAGGCCTATTTTAATGCGCCATACGTAGTGTACGTATGATTACTATAGTGAATTACAAGGTAAAGAAATGTATCAAACGGAAGACGAACTTACTGCGGATGAAATATCAGATGGCAAAACCATTAAAACATTACTTCTCAGGAAATCTGAGACAGGTATGAGAGAGAATAGAGCATGTATAAATATTGGAAAGTAAAAAAAGTAACTTCTAACGCAGTTTTGCTGGCGTGCGGGTAATGCAAAGACCAAATGTTTTATATATAAAACATTTATTTTATTAATGTTAAATATTTTTGTTGTTCCATTAGTCAGGTAGCTTAACGTTTACGTCACCAATTTATATTCATTCAATGTTTATATGTAGTTGATGTAGGTATTACGTAATCTGTGATATACTTTTTTGTTCATGTTTCATGACCGACTGGAACTACCTTGGCCACCTCTGTGTTACGGTGTCTTAAATAAAAGATTTTGATTATTTTCTGAATTCTAATTGGTAGATGTGGAGTTTTAATTGCATGGCGGAATTTTAATTGCATGCGTGCTATTGACATAGAGGTAATCAACGACTTTTCATGGAAGGAATGAGCATATTTAGTTAACGAAACGAAAATTTTCTTAACGAAACCCAAGCATTAAGAACGTCCCTATGCTCTACTTCTATCTTCGTTCTTCTGTTTGGTTACGTGAAGTCGGTTACAGTACGAAATTACAAAATGAACAACATACTGAGTACTTCAGCAATATAACGAAACCAGTAATCTCTTATATACCGCGACTATACCGCGTATATAATAATTTGTTTGTGATCCATTCATTGATTTATTAGTGATTTCGGGCGCGTCAACAGCTAATGGCATTACTTCCGTAAGTGGCGTGCATGTTTTTGCTCGGGAAGTAGCGATGATCTTCCCCCGCTGGATGGTGAGATCCGTCGCCGGCCTACCGTTGGCTAGCGGGGTTTTCCCCTAACCAGGTATCTCTCAACAGCGGGCCACCGCCACAGTTGGGGCAGGCTCTAAGCCCCCGACCGGTCTCCCGACAGGTGTGGTGGTGTAGTGCATGTAAGTGTAAGCGCATGCAAGTAAGGTGTAAGATTGGATAAGAAACGGGAAGAAAAGATCGCGCGCAGTTCGTGGCGAGCTTTTAGAGTTCTGTTTCGGCACTCACCTGGTGTTGATCGGGGAAACCACGGAAAACTAACGATCAGAGCAGCCGGCCGCTAGAGTTGTCCTCCAGACTGAATTCACCCAGGTGTACGTGTAACTAGTGTCTAAAATCCAACCATCGTCGAGACTCGAACCTAGGACCTCCCGGTGCAGAGACATCATCTGATGCCCTGAGCCACCTCTTCCGGTGTATGTGATCGAGAGATGGGAAAAACCTTCAAAATTATTAGTGAATGTGACCGAGTGGAACCGTCATTATAATCCTATTACTTCGCACGTGTTCAAGCAGCACCGCTGAGGGGCGTAACGACCCCGTTGGAGGGCGAGTGCTTCTCGCACCCATCGCTCAGGAGCGACGGCATCGCCTCCCCTTCCCCTTCCCTCTCCCTCCCCCCTCCACATCGGCGCCGCCGCCGCCGCCACCGCCCATTCGTCTTGCGAGGCGCGCGCGGCTGTTATCGCGGCCATCATTCCGCCCCCAGCCATCGCCCTAATCACCGCCCCCACCGCCCGACATCCTCGAAACGAAGAAAGCCTCTCTCCTTCTCTCTCTCTCTCTCTGTCTCTGACTGTCTGTCTGTCTCTCTCTCTCTCCATGAGCACACACAATTTATAAGCACAAGAACGTGTTTAGCAGGTTCGTTAAAGTTGAATGTCTGAACGTATCTGTTACGTTACCGACACAAATGGTTTCTTCTTTCCTGGTTTATTTTCCTTTTCGTTCTTTCAATCTCCTTCACGAGATTCTGAGATCGATATTATCTATTCCACTCGTCGTAACTACATGATGCGCAATTTGTATGATGCACGTGGTACGTTGTATAACGTGGCAAGAAACTCATTCAACTAATGTGAACTTCACTTTAGAGTAATAACCTTTAAAGGCAAGGCGAAGAGTAATACTGAGGTTTGAAAGAAAGTACATGTTATACGGTGTTAGATAAGTGTCAACCATTCTTAATACAATTGAAATAATCGGTATATAAAAATCGAAATGTCAGTTTATCGTAGATTTTAACAATTAAAACAACCGACCGTGATGTCGCTCAACAGGGTATCTCCAAAAATGTCAGTACTAACAAGTCACATTGAGCTTGGATTTGCCATTACCTTTAAGAATAGCTCCATAAAATCACAAACTCGATTTCTATAGTTAACAATCGCTGGGAAAAGATAATGACGGATGACTGATAATGTCTCTGATCTCATTGAAATTCACTGTATAAAATTATCATGTAGGCATTGAACAAATTATCTTTGTCAAGAAAACAATTTCTCTACAATTATTCCAGAATGTATACATTTCTGGACGTTATCGCATCCAGTAATGATGACGATTGCACGAGCCATGCAAGAATATCCTCGCACGGTTATCGAATAATTACAATCGAGTGATCTGTACCCGTTCTGTAAGGTTAAGGATCCCATGTATTATTTTTAAAACATTAATTTCAAAGCCGTAGAGAAAGTATAGTCTACTTGGGTAGAATGGCTATTACTCACTCGTAGCATTCCGACTTTTGCTTCTACGTCGCTCGTGTCGTAAACATCAACTCGTTGAAGAATACACTATTCTGCGCAATGACTTCATTCTATTAGTTTTGGGTCAATCCATTTTAAGTGGTCCAGAATTTAATAAATTGGTCGCTCGAGCATCTCGGAAAAAACTTCATATTTTGTACATAAGTAGGATACGTCCATTGAGGTTACGTAGAATTAATTATTTTGAATCAACATAATTTTAGTTTAAAATGGCTTCAAAATAATATGATTACTACTTGGTACAACGTATCCTCAAGGTGGAAATTAAGTCTTTATTTAATAAGTTATCAATTTTGTTAAAGTACTTCAGGTTAAATCTAAAAGTTGAAATTTTTACTTTTACTTTTCAGGTTAAATCTAAAAGTTGAAGTTTGTTTGGATAACGATCTAGCATTTGTGCAATTTTCATATTTTTATCTCGTCCCCCATCAGAGATATTACAGTTCAAAATTTGAAAAAAAAATCCAAATTTCTAATTTTGAAAAGGATGTAATTTTCAAGTGGTACGATATATACCAATGATATTTTACAAAAAGGACCTATTCTGTTATGTGTAAAAGCACAGAAAAATTTAAGTCTGTAATTCTATTTCTTCCTTGAGAAATTACTCTCTAAAAATGGCATTTCGTTCATTTGCGTTCCTCAGATTTGGCTGCAAATATTTCCGATATAAAATAGAAGATAGATAAATAATATTTCGATTTGCTGGCCAAAGTATACTGAATCGAAAGCTTTTTATTCTAGAATGCTAGAGCCATCAAGAGACGAGTAATTTAGAAAAGAGTAAATGTCTGCAAACGCGAAAAATGGCGCACGGCGCGAAACAAAAATGGACGTCTTTTGTAAACCAGGTACAATAAAAAAGTTAAAGATGTTTTTGAACAGCCAAAACATAAGGAAATGTACGTACAAAATATGACTTTTTTTTCCAAATGGTCGAGCGATCAATGTTGGACCACTTAACCCTTAAAGTGGACGCGTTGGCACACAGCGCCATCGGCGGATATCGTTGCGCTATTTCCGATAGATGAGGCGACATTCATTATCACTTCGTGTAACCTTTCAGTGTAAGTCTTGGCTTCCCGTGTGTGAAGTTTTGTTGTCCTCACTCAATTCTGGGTTGATTTATTGGCGGATCAGTCATCGACGGACCTTGTCGCATACTGTGCGCCGCGCGTAGAGTTATGTAGAGTCTGAAAATTATTCTTCTGATATGAACTTTGATCTCTCCACGTTGATGAAAAACATTCTTTTGTACTCACTGTACGCAAACTAGTAAATTAAAATCGCATTCTTTTGAGAAACAATAATGTTAGTTCCAGGGGTGATTTTGAGAGAGAAACATATATTACGAAACTTGAGCTCGAATACAAGCGAGTTGTAATGAATTGACTGTGTCTTTAATAATTGATTGTGGTGATAAGTGCCACAAATTGAAACACAAATAACACAATATAGTTGCAGAAAAAACAGAAATCTGCTTGGCATCTCCGTGCGCCGCGCGTCCACTAATGTTCCGAAATCTGACGCGCGCGCTTAAGGGTTAAAATGGATTGACCCTTTTACTTGGTTAAGAATGGTAGTGTGACTATCTTCCAGCTGCCCTTCGTCGTTGCCGCCGCCGCCGCCCGCAAGCACGCACGCAGCGCTGTGGCGTATGCTAACGCGCGCGACGGACGGCTTCCGGGCGGGGATGGGGCGGGGGGCGCGGGCGGGGCGGGGCGGGTGGCGCGGGCGGGGGGCGGGGGCGGGGCCGGGGTCCGGGAGCGCGGCCCGGGAGCGCGCATGCAAAACGCAACGACTCATTGTTTGCAGTGCGCCGTCTGGATTCGCTTCCGAACGCAGCATCCGTCGCGGCCAGCCGCGCGCTCACCCGCAAACCACAAACCCCTGCCCTCAAACCGCCCTCACTCCCGCACCACCGACCGCCCGCTCGCCAACATCAAATCTCTCGCCTTCCTCCAAACCCCTCCCATTCCACAAAACCGCTCCCCAACCACGAAAGCGATACCGAACTCCAAACCGCTTCCCGTCTCCAAGCCGCTTCGCGCCTCCAAACCTCTCTTCAAACCTCCAAATCGCTTCACGCATCCAAACTACTTCACGCATCCAAGCCGCTTCACGCCTCCAAACCTCTTCACACCTCCAAACCGCTTCACGCATCCAAACTACTTCACGCATCCAAACCGCTACCGCATTCAAACCGCTTCCCTCCTCCAAAGCGCTTCCGCATCCAAACCGCTTCACGCCTCCAATCCGCTTCTCTCCTTCAAACCGCTTCCGCATCCGAACCGCTTATCGCCTCCAAACCGCTTCACGCATTCAAACCGGTTCTCTCCTCCAAACCGCTTCCACATCCAAACCGCTTATCGCCTCCAAACCACTTTCCTTCTCCAAACCTCTTCCGCATTCAACGTTTCCGTATCCAAACCGCTTCACGTCTCCAATCCGCTTCTCTCTTTCAAACCGCTTCCGCATTCACACCGCTTATCGCTTCCAAACCACTTTCCTTCTCCAAACCTCTTCCGCATCCTAACCACCATTTAATCACCAAACCACCTGATTGGTCCACGCGTGACCAATCACCCATCAAACTTCTCGCTCTATAATATTAATCGTACAGTAAACCAAACGACAACCAAAGAGCCCATCTCCGTTGGTCGTATGGGCGTTTACTCAAGCGACTGCACTCCGAGCTAGCAACCGATCGCTCACTCATGCGAGCGACCCGTTCGCGCGAGCTTCAGATGTTCACCCCCCGTCCTCCTGTGCGCTCATCGAACGATTCTCACATCCGCTTTCGCGTGATTTATCACCCCCTGTCGCGGACTTCTTTGAGTGGGTGGACACGCACTAATTGGTTCATTTCGCGTCAGATGCACCAAGGTCGGATGTTCGTGACAAAGCTGCTGGGTCGCTGCGGACGCAGGGGCGGTCGCGGGCACGTGCTGATGTAATTTGTGAAATGCTATTCGAAAGACTAGACATACACTGCGCATGCCAGAAGACAATCGTTGCGGCATTGCGGTGCAATCTGCATCTTCTAAAGTTCGCGGCCATCAAATAGTTTATTAATTTGAAAATTTTCAGAACGAGTTGGTCAATAACGAGATTTACCTACATTGCTGATGTTTCTAAACTTCATTGTTATATCAGGGCATCCTTTTGCATTACGTAATCACATGGCTATGGGTAATCACATAACAGCTCTACAGGCGTTATAATGCACTAGCAAGCTCCGATGAGAAATCAACAAAATTCAGACAAGTCACCAAGCTAAGTGTATCTAGTTATTGACCGACTTTTCATGAAAAATTGCAAATGAATTATGAATAGTTCATATCCAGAATAACATACCACAAGTTTGTTACTCAGTGTGCAAGATCCTGATCACTTAAAATTAATGTATTTATATCACAGATATTAATTAATTAAGCCTTGCAATTATACCCACACAATTTCCTCTGCACAGGAAATTCCCCTGAGCTATACTAAACATGTTTACGGTTAACTGCTCACGTGTGTGTATGTGTGTGTGTGTACATATGTCTGAATGTGTGTGTATATTTGTGTGTCTATGTGAGTATGTGTGTGTGTTTGTGTGTGTGTGTTTGCATTAATTCCGGTGCACTATTTGAGGCTTGGTACATCTCTGCTGCTTAGCGCGCAGAAAAATTAACAACTTTTCCGCATCTTTCTACAACATAATTTTGTAAAAGCAGATAGAAACATAAAATTAGAATAGAGCCATTAGCTTTGTTAGAATTCACCCGAGTAAAGCCGTTTTCATAAACAGCACATACGTGGATTTTTTTTAGAGTACAATTTTGAGATGCCTTGGAGACAATCCGAGAAAATAGCAATAATTATTTATGCACCAAGTGCGTTGTAAGGGTTATAATGAGCTCAAGCGACAAAAAACCCTAGGGCCTTTCGCCCTTTCGGAAAGCCACAACAAATCTTGTATTTTTCTCTACTTCTTCAATTTGTCTTCTGTCTTCATTTCTGTTGTCATTACCTTCAGAAATATTAATACATACTTTTTCTGCCTCTTCCAATCTCAAAAATATTAGTATTTCACTTACACTCACTGTTCAATAGTAAAAAAATAGTGAATTAGAAAATCAGTATGACGCATCAAAACCGCTTACAACTCGTGAAACTCACAAGAGTCACGGCTGGCATCCTTGGTCAGAAACAGTGCCGCGGGTGGTCGCGCGAACTCCCCTAATGTAATCCGAGCACGTCAGTCGCGACTCTTGTGTCCCATGCTTTGTAAGGGGTTTTGACGCGTCATGCTGGTTCTCAAATTCACTAGTATTTTGTATTGAACAGTGAAATATTAATATTTTTGAGATTGGATGACGAAGAAAAAGTATATATTAATGGAATGATTTTGTATTATTGATGTACTGATTTTAAATGTATTTTTTATTATTATTATTATTGATGTATTGACGTAATGATGTTGCGATAAGTTTCGTCTATAGTACACACGGACTTATCGCAAAATCATTTTAGACATATTTAGATATAATTTTAGAGATGGGACCATCTAGGAAAGGTACTGAAAAATCCAGATGAAAACTTTGTCAACTCTTGCAGTAAACACCAAATGAATAAGACTGGGTTGCAAACGATATTCTAATCAATACTTTTTCGTGACGGAGAATGTACAGTACGAACCAGTTAACTTCCAGAATATTTCTGACATGCTTAATGCGGCGGAAGCGCCACACTAAACTCAAAATGGCGCGCGGCTATCGTGAGAGAGCAGGAGGTAAAAGAATGCTTAAAACCTAACCCCGGCCAAATCGATTTGCTATTTCAATTTTAGAAAGAACTAGTGATGCTAAAACAGCACGTACTTTCTCGCCCGTATTTTCACGTAAAATTACACGGAAAGTACTCAAATTCTTTAAAATTTGTACATGACCTTCTTTCAAAATCTATCTTTAAAGAACAGATTTCACTAAAGGAAAAAATTTCTATCTTTAATATTTTAGTTGTGTGAAGATTCGAAAAAAATTTGAATTTCTGCCATTTTAGAAAAACCAGTTTTCTATGAATAAGAAACCTGCACCATTTTCTTAAACGTCCTTAACACTATCCAACAAAAAAATTTAATTTTGAAAATTGGACCCATTTTTTTTTAAATTTAGAAAATGTTCCGGAGTCCTCATGTAAAGTATCCCCAACAATTAAAATATCGTTTTCAAATTCATGGGGCCACCACATCAGCAAGATTGATTGGGAAATCTCAATTTTGGAAAAAAAACTGGCAGAACGGTTTAGCCACTAGTGTTGTCCACAGATGAACGGACCGACAGACACCAAGGGGGACAGACGAACGTTTTGCCATCATTCGATTTTTCGGTATCAAGGACCCACAAAACACGGATTCTGGCTACACCTGGTGTTAGATAATTTTTTTTTCTAAATTCAGCATCTGGATTTATAGACTTTTTCGTTACCAGGTCCCTGTAATAAAAGTTTTTCTGCCGAAAATTCGCTGTTTTTTCGCGCAGCAATACATAACTCTCTCCACTCCGTTGCGAAAAAGTAAAAACCAAGCGTGAATGTCTGTTTGAGTCGTAATGAACAGTAAGATTCGATGGTCACGGGAAAATCTTGATAAGTCTAAAGTATGATTCTCTTCCATAAATTATGATTATCTTCCATTATTATGATTCTCTTCCATAATTATGATTCTTTTCCATAATTATGATTCTTTTCCATAATTATGGTTCTCTTCCATAATTACAATTCTCTTCCATAACTATGATTCTTTTCCATTCTCTTCGCTAATTATGATTATCTTCCATAAAATATATTTACCCGATTTTCCACAAAATTTCGACTCATCAAGTTTTTCCCTGTGACCATTGAATTACTAAGTAAGATTACCATGTACGAAGTGTTAAAATGGATTTTCAAAGCAAGTTCCTCGTGCAGTGCCCGTTTGCGAAGGATCAAAAAGCCTGCACGCACAGCCCGGGAGTGGCGACCTTCAAACATCGCTTGGGATGGGGGAGAAAGGTGGGGCAGCAACTCCCATTACAAAGTTCATATCTGGAGGCTGCAAATTCCAGGCCCGCGGCGCAGCACGCCGAGGCACGCAGGGCGCACCCTATGAGGGGAGCTCCCCCCTCTCCACTGCCCTTTCACCTTTCCCAAACTGCCCTTCCACTTGTCGATTCATTTGGAAACGACCGCCTTCACATCATCTTCTATAGGACGATTTCAGTTACGTTGAAAGAAAGGCTCGCGAAGAAGCATTGCGTTCATATTGCTGGATCTCCAGATCTTAAAAATTCTCCCAAGGAGAATAAGTGTCTCTGTCCTCTTTCACTTTTGTATACCATTTGACGCGGGAAATCATTTATTTACGGCCGCGGAAAAATTATCTGGCTTCAGTAATCTTCACAGCTTCAGTAATCTTGACAGAATATCATTAAGTATTTTTTTTTACTTGTATATTCATTCACATCTTTGAATGATTCATGCGCTTTAATATATTACATGAATTTTAAGTTTCTCTCCGAGGAAGGCAGTGAGTTAAAAAAAGAGCTGTGTAAGAATCATAGTCTTCAAGATATTAACTGAATTGTGATATTATAATATTCTATGCGCTTGTCATGTCTATTGATAAGCAATGTACGATAAGCATGTTGTATTGATAAGCAATTTTGTTGTATTTTGTTGTCGTATAATAAAAGAAAACAATACCATTTACTTCGTATACCTCAACATTTATTTTTCTTGTATCTTAAAATAACGTAGAAATGTTTACTGATTACACGATATTTCCACGATAATTCATCGAGAAAACCATCAAAAAAGAATAAACCTGTGTATTGATTATATCTTTAAATACATGTGGATTTTACTCACTCATATCAATGATGAAACTGCTTCACTGTCATCACGTAACTTCAAAGATCATCATGCTTACCTAAAACAATGAAGACAAAGTACTTCAATAAAATATTAAGTTTGCATGTAGCTATGAAAGAAACTTTGCATTAAAAACCCAAGAAACAGTAATGATTGAAATTACATAAACATATACTAAAAGACAATACATCATCTCCATATTAGTTGCTCTGTAACTAGAAAGAAAGAAGAAAATATTGTAAATAAAATAAATTGAAAAGGGTTTAGAATCACATAGTGGTTGAAAATGAAACGAGTGAAGAGTAAATAAATTATAACTCTAAAACATATCTAGTGGGATATTTCCAATGAGACTTCTAAATACTCTAAAGGGGTGTGGATAGGAGAACTGAGAAAGTAAAATCGCAAGATTAGACGAGAGCAGAAAAATTAAAGAATTAAAGAGGAGAGCAGAAGAAATTTTAATTCATGGAAGTACAAAGAAATTATATGACCAAATTGGTAGATAATGACAAAAAAGAGTAGAAATTGATGATGAGGACAGTGCAGTTTTATGGTTGAATGAGGCATACGATGGTACAAATACCGGGTGAGGTGGCTTAGAGCATCAACTGATGTCACTGCAGTGCCAGGATTTTTCACACTAGCTTGTCAGCTAGGTCCAGTTCAGCCGTTGTCTGGAGGAGAATTCTAGCGGCCGGTTGCTCTGTTTGGTAAAGTCTTAGGCTTCCGCGGACAGAGTTGAGATCTCGGCTGCCCGGGTGACGCCGCGTAGCAGGCTGTGTAGCCGACGTTACGGCCTTCAGGGCTGGTCTGCGCTACTGTAGTCTGCTACACGAAAGCTGCTGCGCGAAATTATGGTCGAAACGTCGTCTACACAGCCTGGTACGTGACGTCACCCGGACAGCCGCCTTCGCTCTGTTTGGTAGTTTTCCGGGGTTTCTCAGATCAACACCAGGTGAATGCCAGAGAAGCCTTAACAAACGTGGCAAGAATCGCGCGCGTTCTATCCTCCCACTTCCTTCTTCTATCCTTACCCCCTTACAACGCATTCGTTCTTAAATGCACTCCACTCTCACACTTGTCAGGAGACCAATCGAGAGCTTAGAGTTTGTCCTGTCTGGAGTGGTGACCCGCTGGTAGGAGATACCTGCATGGGACAACCGTTGGATGCCGGATATCGCCGTCCAGCAGGGGAAGAACAGCGTTACATTTCGTGATAAAACATGCACTACACTTTCGGAATAATGCCTACATCAGTTGACGCACCCGGAAAAAAATAAAACTGCTCAACAAAAAAATATTTTTTTCACTTGCCCAGGATTTTACAACAAATTTTAAGTAAATCGGGTACGCTGATTCCAGATATGTCATTAGTTTCCCTGAATTGGCTCTACTTTTTGTGCTACGGACATTGTATTGAATGATACTATCACAAAACTCACAGTATTTAATGCAAACCTTTAGCTTACACAAACACTTTTTTTTCACTTTAATCACTGAATATCACATTATTTTCAGGAAACTTTAATTGAGCTTCGTTTTATTAATACATTTTCTTTACAGAAAATAAACAATGCGTTCTTGTTACAAAGACTTGTTACAAACTTGTTGCGTTTTTGTTACAAAACAATGCGTTCTTCAGAAAGACCTTGATTGAACGATTTCAACGTATTTGACTACGTTTGTGGGGAATTCACGCTACAAAAACAGAAAATAAATATTGCTAACTTTGTAGAAAAATATAAGAAATATATTTTGGTATAAAACTGGGTGATCAAGATACATTGTGGGCTCCTGATGTAGTATGCAAAACTTATGTAGAGTGTCTCCGTCAGTGGAAAACTGAAGAGTCTAAAATTTGGTGTATTGATGCTATGGCGAGAGCCTAAAAATTATTATTGTGATTTTTGTTCTGTAAACGTAAAGTCTTCAATCATTGCAAGAAAAAGAACAGGGAGTACCGTGATTTGGAATCACCAAAGCGACCTGCGCTACATGGACCGGATGTTCACCACACTCACTGGAAGTCCTGTGTCTGATAGTGAGGATATACAGATTCTGGGGTGCAATACAAGAGTTAGCAGTGGCAGTGAATACGATGAAAGTGTTGATACAAAAGAGCACTTCTCTCAAGATAAGCGCAGTGATTTAATACGTGACCTCAGTTTGCCAAACAAAGCAGCTCAACTTTTAGCATCCTGACGAAAAGAAAAGAAATGTCTGGCATTGGAAGCGAAATAACACTTTACGGTTATTGGTACAAGCTTTTTCATAGCAGTCAAGAACTTTTTGGGTAATCATAAAGCAGAAAATTATCCAAAACTGGTGCCATACTTGCTTTTAAACTTTCAAAATTTGGGTGCAACTATGAGCATTAAGGCACACTATCTCCATAACCATCTAGACAAATTTTCCGAAAATATTTGTAATATGTATGAGGAACAAAGCGAGCGGTTCCATCAAGAAATAACGGTAATGGAAGTTAGATATCAGGGCAGATGGGATAGACACAATGGCAGACTACTACTGAAGCCATCAACGGGATTGCCCTGATTTGCCGCATAAAAGGAAATCATACAATGTTTTGTGATTCTTTGCAGGCTGTAAATACAAATATATTGACTATATGAATATTAAATATTTCAAGAGTTTAATTTGGTATAAATGGGCATATCTAGTTACATTTAGTTCAAGTTTTATGCAATTTACTTATAGCATATACTCAATAAAATAAATAATATTTTTCGATGCGATTTTCATTATCTCAAAAACTAAAGCCAATCTACCAAACCCAATGCCATATTTGTGATCTGTGCATTAAACTTACCCTAAAATGACTTAAAATTGTTTGGCAAGAAAATGAGTGTTGACCAGTGTAATCAATGAAAGTACGAATTCGTCTTGAACAGTGTTGCTAAGTGCAAAGCACTCGTGGACCTAGGAGGAAGCGCCCTGGCCCCGGCGCCAGACACAGAGAGAAAGAACCCGGAGCGCGCACCAGCCTGGCAGGGGCAGAGGGCGGAGGGAGGTGTTGATGACGGCGGCGTCTGTAGAGAAGCGGAGAGCGCGGGTGGCCGATGGGCAGGAGCTGCGAACGGAGAGCAAAGCGCTAGGGAGGGAAAACGGTGGGAGCAGCGCACGAGGCAGGGGAGAGGCGACAGTCACAGGGCGGAGGGCGCTGTTGAGGGCGAGAGCGGAGGCGAGGGTGGGGGCGGGGACGAGAGCAGGGGAGGGGGCAGGGCCGGTGGCGGGGCCGGGGCAGGGGTTGGGCCGGGGACAGATCCTGAAGCGGAGACGGGGGCGGGTACGGTGGTTGGGGGCGGTGGTGGGGGCGGCTGCGGGGCCGGTGGCGGGGCGGGGGGGCGGGGTGGGGGCGGGGCGAGGCCGGGGACGGGGACTGAGGCAGGGCGGCCGGGGGAGCGGGAGCAGAGCCGGGGGCGGGGACAGGCCCAGAGGTGGAGACAAGTCCGGGCGAGAGGCCGGGGGCGAGGCCAGGGGCGGAGGCGGGGCGGGGGAGGGGCGGGGGCGGGGCAGGGGGCGGGGGCGGGGCCGGAGGCGGGGCGTGAGCGGGCCGTGAACGTGGCGGGGGGCCGGGACGGTTGAGAGCGGGGGCGGGGGTCGGGGTGGGGTGGAAACGCGCATCGCGCCGGTGGACGTGGCGGGGGCGGAGAGTGGCGACAGCGCCGCCTGCATACGTCACGCGCGACAGAAATATGCGCGCGCGCCTCCGAACAGAGCACCAACTTTCCGCGAGGCGCTGCGCTCGAGCTCTTGGCCTCGAGTTTTAATAGCAGACACACCCGTGAAAAAATCCATGAGACAAAGCACGCAGTAACAGAACTCCAACTTCTCACGCTAACTATTCTACTTTCCTCTTTGCTGCGAAATTAAAGTACGGAGTTTTTCTTCAGACAGGTGTATGGAAACGTGAAAGTTAGACCTTACGCACTGAATATATGGGTTATCGAGAATTCATTACACAGTGATACACTGTTTTTTGTTACTTAAACGAGCTATGGTTATTGGAGGAATCTTTTTTTTTAATTTCAGGAGATATAGAGAAGAAGTTAATCACAAGCCTATAAACAAGTGTTGATAATAACTTTAAGCAAACTTCGATGAGCAAATAAATATGAAATGAATGATATTTTCATTAAAAAAATGCAAATGTTGTAGACATTTCATTCCTAGATTTTTCTTTCCTTGGTTTCTTTTCCAGGTTAATTTGTTGTTTTAATCCTTTAATATACACAACAGTTATTCAAAAATAAACATATCGACCCCATAATGATATCACATACGCAATTAAAAAGATTTATTATTTTAACTAGCGGCACTAAAATTGTTAGAAAGATCAGAAATTATATCTTTTTAATTTCATTCCTCACAGCTAGTCCCACTAAAACAATACAAACTCTTTCTTATTACATGTAATACCTACGCAATATTATAATACTAAACAAATATGCAAAACGGTTTCCTAACAACATTTCTTTTTTTCGGGCTGGGATTCCAACTCAGATTCTCAGACAAAGTACATCATAGTGCTACAATAGTATATTTTTTCTCCCAATATTTCTACCTTTTGCAATTTTCGAAAATTCAGATTTTAACGAGAACGACGCTTGCGACATTTCTTAAGCGACGTGTTAGTTTCTCTCTACTTGAAAAATAATTAAAGTAAAAATAAAGCTATTTTTGAGAAAAAAAATATCAATTCCATTGTATTTAAACAGAAATTACGAGAAAACTACTCGTGTTTTTTTCTTCAAAACTTGAACACGACCTTTTTCAAAGTCATAATTTTTTTATAAAAATATTTTATTTAACAGAAATTATCTATCATAAATATTGCACTTTTGCACATGTTATTAATACAATTATTATTATTATTACCATTATTTTTAGTACCAAATTTCACTGAAAATGGGGTCACTGCATTTTTTACTGTATTTCCCTCTTTTATTGTTCAATATGTTTGTTAACACGGACGTTTCAAAAAACTCTAATGACAGCTTTCAAAAATCCACATTTTTATTTCAAATTTTTGTATGTCTTTCCTTTAGTTAACAACACAACCTAGCACCTCAAGTATAGATATGATATCCCAAAAATTAATATTCCTCAATCGGGCTCAACAAATTCGAAATCGATCTTTTAATTAATATTAAATGAAACCCTTACATTAAAACCTTAAATGGTGTCACGAACAGTTTTTCAAAATGTGAGTAATTTTCGCGTTAAGTTTCAATGAAATCCGATCTATTGAAAAATGCGAAACAAGAAAAGAAACACATTTTACTTTCTCGTGTACGTAGATATATACGGGATGTAAGAGAAAGAGAACCTTTTCTTGTCCTGATTGGAAACTGTGTGTGTAATTGAGGAACTGGACCTACACTGAAAACCATGATACAAGCTTCGTGATGGGGCAGAAGGATACGATGTGCAAGTTTGTAAAGGGACATTGAGCAGGTAGACATACAGGATATTCGGGCAGCGCCAAAGGAATCATCACTGGAAATATTCCAAAGGAGCAATAGAACCTTAAGAAGACCTGGTCGAGTTAGTCGTCGATAGAGAACAGCTACGAAGAGGATGGATTGAAAACTTAAAGCAGGCCCGATTCAAGAGTACACAAAATTAACTTATTCGAGAAAGGTTGCGCCATTTTGTATCGCCATTAGTTGATTAACCCTTAAGCACGCGCGTCAAATTTCGGAACAGAAGTGGACGCGCAGCGCACGGAGATGCCAAACAGATTTCTGTTTTTTCTGCAACTATATTGTGTTAATTTTGTCTCAATTTGTGGCATATATTATCACAGTCTATTATTAAAGGCACAGTCAATTCATTACAATCCATTTCTTCCTCCTCTTCGTATTCGAGCAAAAGTTTTGTAATACACGTTTCTCCCTCAAAATCACCCCTGTAAGAAAAAAGTTATTGCTTCTCAAAACAATACGATGAGGGGAGGGGCGGGGAGGGAAGAGTAGGGGTGGGGAGGGGCGGGGAGGGGTAGAGTGGGTGGGAAGGGAGGGGTCGGGGAGGGGAGGAAAGGGAGGGGCGGTGAGCGTAGGCTTCGTGCTGTTACAGGAGGCGGCAAAATGTCAGCAAGGGGGAGCCGCTGACGAGGGCCAACCAGGAGGGCGCGCGGGCGTTGATGGCAGTTGACAGGGAGGACGGCGGCTCGCAGAGGGCGCGAGCAGCCCTCGCTCCCATCCTCCCTCCCCCGCCCTCTATCACCCCGCCCGTCGCCCCGCCCTTCCTCTCCGTGGCTCTGCTCAGCGCTGAGGGTTCGGCACGCTCTGCCTCCTAAGCCCCAACCCCCGTTCCGGTTTGCACGCTGCCCAACGATGGCTTCTTCATCCTAAGCGTTTCCTTGCGACGTTGTCTTCCACGCCGTCCGCACCTCCGAATGATTTTTACTGATTCCGGGCGTGTCAACTACAACGGTAAAGAGTCCCGTAAGTGTAGTGCATGTTTGCTGCGTGGGCAGGGGGGGGCTTTGATCTTCCCTCGCAGGATGGCGAGATCCGGCGCCAACCTACCGTCAGCTAGCGCGCTTTCGCTCAACCAGGTATCGCCCAGGTTTTGCTCAACCAGGTTTCAATCAACCAGGTATCAAGCAGGTTTCGCTCAACCACCAGCAGGGCACCGCCCCAGCCGTGACAAGCTCCCGACCGGTTTCCCGGCATGTATGGTAGTGTAGTGCATGTTAGTGTAAGTGTGTGTAAGGGGAGAGAATATGACTAGGAAGAGAGAGGAAAGATTGCGCGTGGTCCGTGGCCCGTTTGTTAGGGTACTGCTCCGGCATTCGACTGGTGTTGATCGGAGAAACTCCTCCCCTCCGCACGTCACCCGCCGCGGCCCCTCGCCACCCACTGCCCCCCGCTGGGGGCACACCTGCGCCTGGAGACGCGGTGTCTGGCCGCGCCGCGGCGTCCCCTCGGATCGTGCGAGGAAGCATGGGTCGGGGGTGGAGGAGGGCTGGTGGTCGCGTGTCCTGGGGCGCCGCGCGTTCTCCCTCGTCCCATCCCCCCTTTCCCCCCTTCGGCAGGTGACGTCAGCGACCGCCGTCTGCCGTAGTTCCTGCCCCCTCACCGCCCCGCCGTCAAACCACCAGCAAGAGAATACTCCTAGGGAGAGCCACAGTTTCCTCCTTGGGTCATGCAAGCCAGTAGTTCTCAACCCTTCTGAATCGCAGTCCCGAATAAAAAATTAATCGATCCCCACCATCATATATTCTTGAAATGAAAAATTTGGTTATATTTAAATGACTAAATTATTAAACGATTTTATTTACTTATTGAAAATATTATTTGTAATGCATATAGTAAATAACAGAAGATAGAGAATTTAGTGAAAATTATTCTAAAGACAACCACGAAATAATTACAATGGTTCCAAATTTTATCTTTAGTTGTATTTCCTCGGAAAGAGCCAAGAACGATCAAAAATAGGCCACGTCTCCTTTTCATTGAATTTTCTGACTTTTTAAAAAATTGCAAAAGTAAAAATAATGTGAGAAAGAATGTGCTGTTTCAGCACCATTAGTTTTGTTAATTATTCTCAGTTGAGGCATTTCAGGTATAAATGATGGCAACTGATATATGTGGCGAAATCAGAACTATTGTGATAATTAGAGTGTGTGTATGGGTAACTGTGACTATGTCTGTGTCTGTCTCTTTCTCCCCCTCTCTCTATCCCTACGTCACCTTTAAGAATTTTTGTTGAATCATATCTCGCCCTCAACTGCAAGAAATTTCAAGCAGAGTAAACAAATGTTAATAAAGTTCACTTGTAAGATAGGGCTAGCACAGTTAATTTCAAGTGAATGGTAAAATCAGACAACAATTTCCTCCATTACGCTAAACGTCAGTTACTATTACTTCCAATCAGGTCAATTGTAATTTTTTTAAAGGTAAATTCATTACAGCAATCGGGGGAAGTGCTCGCTATACGGCCTAATCCTAGCCACAAAAAATACTTATTATTACTATAACAATAATAATAATAGTAATAATAATTATTATTATTAACGCTCCATTTATTAACATTATTATTAATATTAATGGGACGGTTAAACCCGAAATTATTTCTATTTCGAAACTTCTTTTTGTGCGGCGTGTGCTTGGCAGTGACAAAGTCTTCAATTGCAGAATTACGTTGAACTGCGTAGTTGTAAAACCGCAATATCTGTATTGGAAACTAAGCAATCGTAATCACATTTTATTTGTAACCACTGTTGACTCTAAATAATCCCAGGTAATTGGAGCCAAACGATACGAGATTATTTATAATAAGTTGTTTATTTTGTAAATGACAATACGTAAAATAACATAAAATACAGTACAATTTTAGTTTAAGGATAAACAACATTTAACATGTGCGTACGTGGAATGTAGCAACGCCAACGATAAACAATGTCTGACGAGTATATCCGATGATTTGTTCATTAGGGGTAATCCCAATATTCCTAGATAGGTAATCCACGCAAATCGATCACCCAAATGCGCACGACCGCTGGGTATTTCTGCTGCACTAAATAACATGTAACAGTGTTCCGATTTTTTCCTGATCCCATTGGTTAACCCAGAGTGGCTCAGTTATCTGGAAAACGTTACTCTGCTTTACTTTTGTACCTGGCTCGCTTCTCCTTCAAGTACAAGATTGATGTGTTAAGCTTAGTACTCTCGTATGTATTGTTTCCTATTGAGAATTACGATATAAAGTGTTCGTGTCTCGTGAGAAGTGTCTTGGACGTCCGTGAGCTTCTCGCAGAGGGCGCTGGGGCGTCGATGAGCGCTGCGATCGCCAGAGAACAAAGGAATGCCTCTCGCCCCACGCAGCCTCCGCCCTGCACTCACCAAAGCGGTGGTAACTGCCTCGTTACGACGATTATATACACGTAATCTGCATACACGACAAGCGCTAATGCTGTGCTTCAAGATTTCATGTAGGTCGTTTGACGGTATATTAGCACGGCTAAATGTTTCCATGAAATTTGTCAGAACGGCAACACTTCAAATGTTACAGCAAGAGCAAATTTACGCAAGTGCATTCAAATTTCCGTCAACTGTATATTGAGATAGAGGTATTTCTGGTGTAAACTAGTGGTGCTACCACAGGAAAATGCTGTTTTCTCGCATTATTTCTAATCTTTTTCAATTTTCAAAAAAATCAGTAAGTTCAACGAAAGTAAGACCTGAGCCATTTTTAAGCGCCCTTTTCACTATCTCCGTAAAAAAGAATCAAGAAAAATGTTTGGAGTCGCTTTTGAAAACTTTTTATA
Source organism: Acheta domesticus (assembly GCA_031308135.1). Lineage (NCBI taxonomy): Eukaryota > Metazoa > Arthropoda > Insecta > Orthoptera > Gryllidae > Acheta > Acheta domesticus. The sequence goes on along the minus strand of JAHLJT010009436.1, from coordinate 178,357,942 downwards.
AATTGCAGTTACTTCCAGCAGGAATCACGCGGGAAATGCTCCCTGTAAACAAATGTTTGCATATAAATGATCATATTTAAAGATTTGTTTTTTGACATTTTATTTCAGAAAAAAACTCCGGCACCAATAATGTAGAACAATTATTGCCACGCGACTAACGTTATTTGTTTCTGCTATTCGTTTTACGTGACAGTCATCTATGAACATAAAATTGTAAATAGGACTTGTTGTTCATACATACACAGTGTGCTTATAAATCTCTTACAGTCTCTTCAATTGTAGGGGTAATAACGTAATATGCCACATTCTGATGAAAATGAGATATTAGTGTATTTCGACACCCCATAGATGTATCTAGAAGTTGTATTGTTTTACGCCGCAAGAAGACAGTGTAATTCATAAATTAAATTTCTTTATCGCAATGTGCAGAATGCAATGTCTAAACCTTTACTTTCCTTCTTCTCAAAACTTACGTTTAGTGGCATAGCATGTTATTGCCCCGAGGTCTTCTTCAATTAATAGACGCATCGCTAAAACATCGGTTCGTAGTGTATGATTTAACCGAGTAGTTGTTAAGAGACAGACTCCGCCGCCGCCGCCTCCACCGCCGCCCCCGCCTCCGCCTCCGCCCCCGCCCCCGCCCCCGCCCTCGCCCCCAACCCCGCCCCCGCCCCCGCCTCCGCCTCCTCCGCCGCCGCCTCGCTTCAGTCTCCGCCTCCGCTTCCGCCTTCTCCTCCGCCTCCGCCTTCGTCTGCGCGTCCAGAAGAATCGCGGCCGACGCGTCGTATGTTGGTGGGGGAGGGGGAGGGGAAGGATGGGGTGAGAGTAGACGACCGTTTGCTCGCAGAGCCTGGTTGGCGCGCCGCCCAGCTGGTGTCGCGCTCCCCCCTCCTTCCAACGGCCGCCAGCAACACAACAGCGCTCCTCGTCCCCCGAGGTTTACGCCTCGACGGCAGAATCATCGCCCGGCGAAGCCATGTCTCCGGCGGGGATGCATATTTGATGCACGTTGCAAACTATCACAGGTTGCATCCAGCTTGTAATAGATACATCTCGTAAACAAAGAATAACTCAAAACAAAAATAAACTTCCAGCGGAAGTCATGTTTTTAATATTAAATCAACTTCCAACAAAAAATTATGAATTGATTTCAACATTAACACAAGACTACGAAATGAATGCGACAGAATATTACAAACCGATACTTCATATGAGAAAGCGTAATACATTTTAATTTGGTTCTGATTCTGGGTGCATTTCGGCGCGCTACGTAATCCTTATTTCCTTGCGTTACGACAGGAGTAGAAGTCGAGTAGCGTGGTTCCGTCCATCACTCACGATTAGACTCCATTCGGTCCACCATCAAGACAAAAGAGACGTCTTTCATCGCGTCTCGCAACAGTCACATCTTGAGGAACTGATCTTTTTATTTTATATTTTTGTTTTTGCGGATCCAAAGAGAAGATTCTAATAAATACCTCAAAAAAGCTCTTTTTTAAGCAAGAAAAATGTGTTTCCTTACAAAATGTGTACACTTACAGAGCCTACAGGGGTGGCAATAGCTCATTCAATTCCTCTCGATAGGACAAATCAATCGGCACAATTCTTAGCCGGTTCCCTCGAGGAAAGAATTCTGAAAGAATTCTAGAATTACACGTGAATTTGGTGGTTTTAATTCACCTGAAAGATCATTGGTGGCATATCGTAAATTACTATTATTCTCTCTTCATAGATTTCACATCAAGTATTACGATTTCATTCATTACAATGACGGTAGTTAAACATAATTTTGCAATGAATTATTCACTAAAACGTATTGGGAGGGTTAAACCCCTAAAAAGGGTTTTAGAGGTACTTTTAAACCACCTACGGAGGTGATCATATCCAATTGCTCATGACAAAGCGGACAGTCTGTTTATATTTCTAGCCAGATCTTTCCAGAATATTTTGGAAAAATCTAGAAAAGAAATATTTTTTCGGGTGTGGGTTATTTGAAGAAAACATATTTTGAGTTATCTTTTTGTTGTTTTTTTTTAAATTACATAATTGTATTTTTTTCAAAGATCTCTCACATCTTTAATATGCACATTACCAGCAATTTGTAAACATTATTATATTTGTGAGTGTAAGTGCTTCAAATAACTTCAAATGAAGTATTTCGAAAACTCAAAACTTTTCTGTGAAAATGAGCTTCACATTTCGCATTTTTAGTAGCGCTAAAACGCCATTTTCTCTTAAACGGCACATAATTTTTACAAGAAAATTGCCATTTATGACTAGGTTTTTGTGTTCTTTAATATTCTAAAATTAATGTTTCCGTTCTACCAATAGGAAACCGAAAAGTTAAGAAAATTACAAAAAAAATGTACTTTTGCCGGTGATAGCTGACAGCTGGCAAGAAAGAGTTTGTGGCAATTCCGAATAGCTAGCGAAGACCCAAGGAAATAGAAAACTAATACGGGAAAGTCTGTGCCATTCTGTAGCACCACTAGTTCGTTATCACGGCCCGGCAATGAATTTTTTTTTCGCCGAAAATTCCGTATTTTTTCGCGCAGCATTACATAACTTTCCCTATACTACGTATATCACTCCGTGTATACGTACGTATACGGGAAGTAAAAAGTACTTCTATCGATACGTTTTCATGTAAATGTTTGTGAGGCTATACTTCTCAAGCAACTGTGGTGTATTCGCGAAAGAGAGACAGACAGACAGACAAACAGAGACAGAGAGTAAAGGAAGTTGAATCTTTTCCCTGTGGAACATAGACCAAAATATGTATTCAAAAACACAAGATAGTGGGATCTAGCAACGGAACACAAAGTCACAAAACATGAGCAACTGGCGCTCACTTACTACAGCAACTTTATTGAAATCAGAGTTTCGAGGATTTATTTTTAATAAAATATTGCTTAGCATCAATGAAAATTGTCAGCAAAAAAGTACGCTTCACCGGAGGCAGATACGAGTAGTTTACCTAAACTCTATTCACAAAAAATACATTCACTGTTTAAAATTCCTATTCCTGCTTATCCTTTCCTATTCCTCCTTTCCTATTCCTGCGTCAAGAATGAAAATTCTTGACGGTCCTGCGCGATTGTTTATCGGAAATTTTTATATCATTTAGAACAATGATATTTCGACGAAATCATTTAAAGAATTGGAGTTACCTAAATCACTGTGCCTACATCATTGTGCTACATAATGATTACACAAAATCGAAAATTGTTTTGTTTTCAGTTTTCTTTCTTGAATGATACGTTTTCATTCCTATGCATAGGAAGAGAAAAAAGTGACTGTCAGACAAGTCCCAATTCAACCTTCAAAATGTCCCGTAAACCAAAAGGTTGACAGGACTAGTGAGTGAACCGCCGATGGGAGACCCAGCAGCGTGACAGCCCAGGGCTTCCCCTTGAGCGTGGGCGGTGGTGAGCGGCGGGCAGAGAGGGCAGGAATCAGCCCGAGTAGCAGCCCGCGCGCAGCGGCGGCGCGGCGGCTGGCGGGAGGCGGGGCGGGGAGGCCCTCGCAGAGCTAAGCCGCAGCGCGCCTTAATATCAGCTTAAAGAGAACCTTCCCGTCTCCATGAAATTACGGCGCAATTAAGATACCTCCTCAGCTGAAATTCTGCCCCCTCCTAATTGGGAGAGAAATACGCCGATCGTGGTGATGCTACGGACGCGCCAAGGCGCTGGCGGAGGCTACCGGAGTAACCTCGCCCACACCCTGGTCCTCGTCCTCACCCTCGTCCTCACCCTAGTCCACACCCTCGCCATCGCCATCGCCATCGCCATCGCCCATACTCTCGTTCTTGCACTCTTTCTCGCTCCGTAGGACTCCAATATTTGAGTTATTACTAATCTGAAAGAAATTACATTATAAACGCTGTATATGAACAAACGCTATATCCGTAATTCATTTAACTCTATTTCCGTAATTCAATGAGCAATATTAACACAATTTCCAGGACTAATTTGGGTATTCAGAATGACGTTTAATGAGAGTGATAAATTAAGCCAGATACAGTAGGCTAGACAGTGTTATAGACAGATTTACTGCATTCAGCACAGTAGAAATTATTCAAGAATTACCTTATATCAAATTATTTTCAATGTTTTCAAAACCATTTCATACAACTGTACGTATTTCCACAGAACAAAATAATAAATCTCGAAAATAATGACCCTGTTTCAAAAATATACTTAAACTCCTGAGTACCCAAAAAGTGAACTCCTACATGATGTAACGGTTTCCAAGCTGTGCCTCCTACTTGATCCGAAAGGTTCTACGGTACACGCGAAATTCACTAAGGAATAAAGATAACTTTACGGCAGGGACTGCCGCATATTAAGCAATGGGTTGAATGACACCAGAATTTCAACAGCTTTGTTTCCTATTGTAGTTTAAAGAGTACATCAGCGCAAAACAATTGGTTGTTATATTCGGAATCAATTGCACCGTACACTACAGTTATGTTTAATACATTTTATTTACAAAAGTGGCTTTTCAAGTAGATCTAATATTTTTATTATACCGTTTAGTCGAGAACCAAACATCCTCATATTATAATCTACATTGTTAAATTTAGCATAAATGATCTTCACTTGAATTACTTATGGTTACAGAGGTATGTCAGTCAATTTCTTATGAATGTATTTTCTCTAATACATGCCCAACGCATCTATCTTTTGTCGAGATATTGTTCTCTTACTAAAGATATTAACCATTCAAGTTGTTGGCGACATAAATTAATAAGTTTGGTAAATGTACTAAATGGTCATTTACCAAAGCGGAATAAGCACAAGTCTGTTGAAAGAAGAACAAATAATACACTCATTCTCCACAGATTTCTTTCAGGGCGGTAAATCCAGTTTTGGAGTGTTAAAATGGCACCAGAGCTTCCACAAAATAAACATCGACCACAACATCAATAGGCATTTTCCAGAGCCAATGAATAATTATTTTTAGAGAGCCAAGACTGTCTTAATAAGGAAGGATTAATTAGAACTGTCTTTTGCAACCAAGAGCGAACAAGCTGCGAAAACTGCGAACAAAATTTAAAAATTTTCACAGCTGACCTGGGGAGAAAATGTCAATGATCCCAGTTTTACATTGAGTTGTTTTGCGTGCTGTGAAGCGGTTTAAAAAACGAATACTGACTATTCGAGAACAAATTCTGTGATTGTTTTGTTTCTTTTTGGCGCTGATAATCACATCGAGTGACAATACACACTGAAACCACCTGTAACTTCATTGTTTCCATATGGAGATAAAACTGCAAATGTGAACATGAAAAGCATTTTTTTGCTTTGTAGGCATGATGGGTACAAACACATTTTAAACGATACAATGATGTACGAATAAACAATTAGATCAAAGGATGCGGAGGTATTTAAAGAATTGCAAGAATTCAAACGCTCTGGAAATAGTTTCTGTAAATGTGAAACAATAGGTCTCTGTAGAATAGAAGAACGGTGAAAAACAATTTTTTGAAAACGGCATTGTCACAATTCTGAAATTAATTACTGAAAAAGCCGTTCCTTTTGAATGTCACTCCTGGAATGTCATTTGTTATTAATTCTTAAACAAGAACAACAGTGATGAAATTCCTCTTAACAAATGAACTTGAATGTGAATATTAAAGCCCCGTTTTTAAGGGTGTTTTCAATGTGCGGAACACATCAAAAGTGCGGTAGATTTGCTGCATGAGTAGGCACTTTCTTGTGCGAAGCTCTTCTCTATTCGTACGCGTGTACATGGTGGCAATATAACGGTGGCACATAGACAAAAAGTAATGAAAGTAAGCGCTTCTTTTATAACAGACTCATTCAATACTCTGCATCGTAACTTCAGAGAAATAAAATTATTCATAACAGTGTTTTTAAGGGTACATTGTTGATTTGTTTAATAAGTGAACAAAAAGCACTGGATTAAATAAATAAAAGGGGCATTCTTATTTGTTAAGCAAAATCAATTTTATGACTTGGTATTATTTAATAAATATTAACACATAAATCGTTTGTGTGTTCCACTCATAGTCCTCATGCCGTTGAGAAAACTGTATTAGTCCATCACTAATTGTACAACATAGATAATCTCAATGCCGAATATCGAAAATATTAGAATGTCGCCTTGTATTTGGAGCTTAAAATAACACAAACCAATAAAGAGGATCAATTTATTGCTGTATCGCGTACAAAAATAATTGGATATCTACCAAGGCATGGTTTCTGTTAGTGACTGTCAGTTTAGTATACATAATTGCTTAATGATTAATACTAATGGCGCTATAACAGCACACACTTCCTTTTATATGCAACGGACACGTGATAGTCCCATTATGTTACAAATTCTGAGAAACACTTCAAACATATAAAAACATTGTCAGAGCCGTTCACTTTTAGCAGCAGTAAACTAGTCATGTTTCTACTTTCTGACGACAAGGAAATGTGAATAATTTTTTAAGCGGATTTGTTTTATTGAAATCTTATATGTAAAGACCGGCACGAGCTCGAATACTACACAGTTTCACCCACTCCAATTAACCCATCGGGCCAAGTACGAGTGTCTGTGGTCATTAAGGGGCTGGTGTAACTCTCAGGAACAAATGCAACCTGCTACTGATTTTTTTCGGCTTATCTTTTAATGGTTGCTCATGTCCTGAAAAACTATGTGTTTAATCCCGCTCCGGATAGAATTAGGTATTTCGCCTCGCAGCTACGTGCCCATCTTCGCTCTCGCCCCTCGTTCTCTTCCTCGCGCTCTTCCTCGCCCTCTTCTTCGCCACCTTCCTCGCCCTTGACCACGCCTTCGCCCTCGCCTTCGCCCTCGCCCCGCCCTCGCCCCCGCCCTCATCCCCGCCCTCACCCCCGCCTTGCTCCCTCCCTCACCCTCGTCCTTGCCTCACCCTCGTCCTTGCCTTCACCCTCGCCCCACCCTCGCCCTCGCCCCCGCCACACCTCCTCCGTCGCCCTCGTCCTTGCCTCACCCGCGTCCTTGCCCTCGCCCTCGCCCCACCCTCACCCTCGCCCCCGCCACGCCTCCTCCGTCGCCCTCGTCCTTGCCTCACCCGCGTTCTTGCCCTTGGCATCGCCCTCGCCCTCACCCCGCCCTCGCCCTCGCCCCGCCCTCGCCCTCGCCTCGCCCTCGCCCTCGCATGCCCTTGCCCCGCCCTCCCTCGCTCTCGTCCCCACCTCGCCTCCTCCCTCGTCCTTGCCTCACCCGCGTCCTTGCCCTTGCCATCGCCCTCGCCCTCGCCCTCGCCCTCGTCCTCGCCCTCGCCCTCGCCCTCGCCCCGCCCTCGCCCTCGCCCCGCCCTTGCCCCGCCCTCCCGCCACCCTCCCCCGCCCTCGTCCCCGCCTCGCCTCCTCCCTCGTCCTTGCCTCACCCGCGTCCTTGCCCTTGCCATCGCTATCGCCATTACCCTCGACTTCGCCCTCGCCCTCGTCCTCGCCCACGCCCTCGCCCCGTCCTTGCCCCGCCCTTCCCCCGCCCTCGTCCCCGCCCTCGTCCCCGCCTCGCCCCCTCCCTCGCCCTCGTCCTTGCCTCACCCGTGTCCTTGCCCTCGCCCTCGTCCTTGCCCTTGCCCTCACCCTCGTTCTCGTCCCCACCCAAAAGCGAGCTCTGAATGGACCGGGGTAGAGGAGGCGGATGCGCATTCAAACGTCCGCCCAGTTCAGATGCCGTGCAGAGCAGTTGCAGTAATGCCGCACGAATAGACGTCCGCTTCTATGGTGCCTTCGGGATATAGTTAATCACGAGATGCAAACACGGACAAAAAACTACCGAATCCTGTGCGTGTATATGTCCGTTGAAAGAACCCCCTTGAGCTAAATTCTGGAAACGTTCATCGCTCAAAGTTTGTTCTTTGCCCGAGAGCACTACAGTAGGAGACATGCTTGTCGCGCAATTTCTGTTCTGTGATAAGAGCCAAATTTACGGCTGAAATGATCTCGGTCTATAAACAAACTTGAGTATTATGAAGTTTCCCTACTATCATCGCCTTCATTCACTATTGTAGATAGCCGGCCAGATTTCCTCAGTTTCGTTTATCGGAGGTAAGGTGTATTGCATACTTCCCATCACTGTTCATAGACCTTCGAATGCGGTGTTGATCTGCCAAATGCCAAAGAACTTAATCCCCACATGAACCACAAACTAATGTTCAATATATGAAGCAAATTTTTGGCATCTTGTCGGTTTCGAACACGCAATCTCCCAATAAGCGGTACGTTCGACCGTAAGGAAGTAAAGGGCTTTTGCTAAGCGCGAGGCACCCTACTTTAGTCGATATGAACTCGCTTTGAGCCTCTATGCATGAGCAAACTTAACGTTACGAGAGTGTTATTTCGGTAAACTACTTAATAGTGGCTCAACATGAATTTCGAGTATTATCACAAGATTTATATCGTCTCTCCTAACGTCAAGTGATCACTACAGATGAATAATGTTTCCACCCGCGCCGCGAGAGTGCGGTTAACTCTAAATTCCGCAGTTGAAACACAATGAAGGTCAGCTTTAGTCAAACAAACGCAAATTAAAATGTGAGAGCCAGAGAATCGGTTCTCACAGATCGAAACACTTTCACTATCATAGCCTTGGAATGAAAACGTGAGTAGCGCTTTTAGCGTCACATCATGATACTACAGGTTGTGCGAAAACCGGCTTTTCGCCCCTCCTCCCCTGTGTGCGGAGCATCGCAGCGCAAAGGCCCCTTCGAGTGGCTCCAGGGGGCGGCGCAGCCGGCGCGAGCAGCGAAGGGAAGAGCTCCCAGCATCAGCCTCGCGAGGGACATCGCGCTGCATCGGACAGCAGCCGCTCGCAGCCTCCGCGTCTCCCCCTTCCTGCCCACTCATCACGTCCGTCTCGGCATCGCCCTTCTGCCACACTCCGCCCTCATTGCCTCCGCCTCGTCCCGCTCTGCTTGCTCCGCCCCCCTGATCCGCCCCTCCCTGTTCCGTCCCTCCCCGCTCCGCCCCTCCCGGCTCCGCCCCTCTACTTCCCGTCCCTCTACTCCCCGTCCCTCCTCTCCCGCCCCCGCTCGTCCCCGTCCCTCCCCAACCTACCACCTCCAGGCCAACCTCGTCCCTTCCCGCTCCGCCCCTCCGTGCTTCACCCCTCCACTCCCCGGCCATACTCTTCCGTCCCCGTCCCTCCCCACTCCAACACCTCCACGCCAGGCCCCGCCCCTCTTTGCCCACCCCGCCTGCCACGCTCCACCCCTCTCTGCCTCTCTCCGTCCTGTCTTGCCCCTCCCCCGTCCCTCTCCGCGTGGCCCTTCCCCTCACTGCTCCCGCCCAGCTCTGGCCTGCTCCTCCCCTCCTCCCCGTCTCACCTCTCACCTCCCCTTCCCTCCCCCTCACGTACGCGGCCCCGGCGAGGACCGCGCTTCAAAGCACCGGCACTGCCGCACGCACAGGGCACGCGCACTCGCCCCCTCCGTCCTCAGCCCTTCTCACCCCAACCACGCCCCTTCTCCCCTGCCGCCCCCCTCCGCGCCCACCTTCCTGCCCCTCTCTCCCGTCCGCGCCCCCACGTCCACAGATCGTCACACTTCCTATTTGCTCGGAGAAGTCAGCTGATTTGCTTGTTGGAGATGGAATTGAAGAGCTTATTCCCATCTC